>CM037854.1:56482312-56521169 GCA_021234595.1 Delia radicum
TAAAAAAATGTAATAAAAGATAATAATAATGGAAACATGGGCCTTAAATTCAACTCTAAAGTAATAATATAAATAATTCGGTAGGCAGTACTGAAATATGCTTTTATAGTATGGTAGACATAACTGGCAATTGTCGAAAAGCTGTAACCGAATAATGTGGAAACTACGAGCAACTTCCGAATTCGGTGGCGACAAATTCGGTTCTCGCAACGAATCTGTGAACAGGGATCGAATAAGATTCTTTTATTTTGTTTCACACTTATTTTTAGCTTATGAATAACCAATTCGAAGGTGTCAAACCGATAAAAATAACTGTATAATTTTTTAAATTACTGTTCGTTAATTTATCTGTGAATAGAATTATGGGGAAATTGTTAAAAAATTTTAAGTAAAAAAAAATTTGGAGACGTTAACAATTGTTAAAAAAAATACTCATAGAAAAAAATGTTGCCATATGCCAACTAAAATATGGTTACTACGTCTGAATCGGTTGGTACAACTGAATATTAAAGTTCTCTGCAAATTCTTCAAACACAACTGAATTTCAGTTGCAACAACCTAAAATATTCAAAAATTGCATTTGAATATGGTTCTCCTAACTGAATTTATTGATTGTAGCCACCAAAATATACGTTTCATTTCGGTTGGCACTTTATTTTTTCTCCTTGTAGTATAAATAATAGCACTATGTTTTAAATGAAAAATTTTATTTACTAAAAGTCTTATATATCTAAACCAAAACTATACATGTATGCGTGCAGTACTTATCTCTATGGAAATCATTGGATATATGTTTTTTTTTTTTCGTTTGACACTTTTACATTTTCTCAGGAGCATTGCACACATTTTTATAACACTTTATTTTCAATTATAGCAACAACATTTTTCGGTTTATTGCAAGAAAGCATTTATAGATTAAATACACACCTACGTCTGTGTACCAATAAACACCCACTAGTTTAAGTACAAACTACTTTTATATAAAAAATGTAACAACAGGTTGGAAGAATGCTAAGAATTCATCTTAAGTTAACAGCTACCAGCATAAGTATACACTTAGTAATGTGTAACGATAGTGTCATCAAATATCATAGAAATCTATTTTATTGATAAAATTGGAAAATATTTTATAGAAAGAAGAAGGGAGTTAAATAATAGTATAGAACTTCGTTATTTAAAATCAATGTATTTCATACAAAATATATTTTTTTTTAAATGTTTACAATTGTGATTCTAATACAAAAATACTAAAAACTAACAAAAAAAAATGCCAAAAAGACGTTGATAAAAAAATAAAAATTTAGCTTTGTCTGTGCTACAGGTACGTACAGAATTCCGTCAGGAAACTTTTAAAGACCATCAGATCAAGCTTTCCAATTCGGTTAATCGATTAACCGATTCATCGATAAATCGCCTTTATTTCGGTTAATGTCGAAACAAATAACTTAAAACTCAAATAATTATTCGATAGGTCGATTAGCCAGTTGATTTTTTATATGATTTTTTTTTTTAACTTGCCAGTTTTCATAACTTTGGATAAAAACGTGACAAGAAAAACGTATGAAAAAGAAACGCTATATAAAATGTCATCCGGGCAATGTATTCTATTAGATAGACATTTTTTAATCTGTTTTGATTTTTTAAGAAACTCAAATTTTTATTCTGTTTGGATTAAAAAAAAAAAAACTCAAATTAATGTTAGCCAACATTTCAATGTATTTCAAAACAAGGTTAAATTTGTTTGGAATCATTGTCAAATAACTGTTAACCAATTTACTAATTAATTCTGTGGGAATCCGACTCCTTCTCCCTCGAGTAGTTTTTATAATCGGTTCCCAACCACAATAATTTTTAAATATGTTCCAGTGAAAATGTTAGATCAAGCAAGCTAGAACCAGTTTCAGAAGTTGTTTTAGTGAGTACTTCGAAACTCGTTCTTCGAAACTCTCATGTTTTGAAAATGGTAACAGAAAACAGTGTAATTCTTTGGATTTAATTCTACAGAACATGTACGATAAACAGGGCAAGTTTAAAATGACAAAAAAGTTAATGCATACTATCACAAAAATAAAGCAAGATTGTCACAAAAAGGCAGAAATTAAAATACAATTCCAAAAATTGCTTAAAATAACAGATGATTTCAAGTTTTTTGTATAATATTTTCAAAGTGCTAAATTGTTGTCATTGTAAATAAGAATGAACTTAAAAGTAATAAAATTTTGTTGCTTTAAAGGAAAATATTCCGAAATTTGTTTTTTAAAAACATTTAATTTTTACTTTAGTTAGTCTCTTTACAGGAAGAAGAAGAAGAAAACATTTTTATTGAAAAATTTTACGGACACAAGGGATACACCAGACTGCCGCAGTTTCGTCCCCCTCCTGGGACTCGTCAGTGGTTAATTTATGTGTCAATTGAACAAAGTATTTTATATTGTTAATTTTGCTCTATATGAAAAACTTTTTATTTTTTGGTGTCGTACTGTGATTTGAACTCACAGTCTTAGCATCAAAGCTATGCATCGTAATCTCACCTCTTAACCAGTTGAGCCACGGTCGACACAGCGTTGACTGCGACTAAATTGGAGTTTGGTCACATTACGTACACACAAGTATTGTTTTGATCAGAAGAGACAGAATTAGCTAATACCAATGCACAATTCATTTCTCAACTAGAATGCTTTTTCTTCTTAATCCTATCTCTTTTTCACAAGTAATTATCACGTTTTATGATGCGCTTTATTCACATACAATAGTTGGATACCAAGTGTAGGTTAGAGATTGAGTCGCCGTTAAGCAAGTTTATTCAAATTTTATGTTAGAAAGTGTTTTGCAACCGTCAGACAATGACAATCGTAATTAATTTTTTTTTTATATTAATTACTGTAGAATATTTCTTTAGTTAGTCTCTTTACAGGAAGAAGAAGAAGAAAGCATTTTTATTGAAAAATTTTACGGACACAAGGGATACACCAGACTGCCGCAGTTTCGTCCCCCTCCTGGGACTCGTCAGTGGTTAATTTATGTGTCAATTGAACAAAGTATTTTATATTGTTAATTTTGCTCTATATGAAAAACTTTTTATTTTTTGGTGTCGTACTGTGATTTGAACTCACAGTCTTAGCATCAAAGCTATGCATCGTAATCTCACCTCTTAACCAGTTGAGCCACGGTCGACACAGCGTTGACTGCGACTAAATTGGAGTTTGGTCACATTACGTACACACAAGTATTGTTTTGATCAGAAGAGACAGAATTAGCTAATACCAATGCACAATTCATTTCTCAACTAGAATGCTTTTCTTCTTAATCCTATCTCTTTTTCACAAGTAATTATCACGTTTTATGATGCGCTTTATTCACATACAATAGTTGGATACCAAGTGTAGGTTAGAGATTGAGTCGCCGTTAAGCAAGTTTATTCAAATTTTATGTTAGAAAGTGTTTTGCAACCGTCAGACAATGACAATCGTAATTAATTTTTTTTTTATATTAATTACTGTAGAATATTTCTTTAGTTAGTCTCTTTACAGGAAGAAGAAGAAGAAAACATTTTTATTGAAAAATTTTACGGACACAAGGGATACACCAGACTGCCGCAGTTTCGTCCCCCTCCTGGGACTCGTCAGTGGTTAATTTATGTGTCAATTGAACAAAGTATTTTATATTGTTAATTTTGCTCTATATGAAAAACTTTTTATTTTTTGGTGTCGTACTGTGATTTGAACTCACAGTCTTAGCATCAAAGCTATGCATCGTAATCTCACCTCTTAACCAGTTGAGCCACGGTCGACACAGCGTTGACTGCGACTAAATTGGAGTTTGGTCACATTACGTACACACAAGTATTGTTTTGATCAGAAGAGACAGAATTAGCTAATACCAATGCACAATTCATTTCTCAACTAGAATGCTTTTTCTTCTTAATCCTATCTCTTTTTCACAAGTAATTATCACGTTTTATGATGCGCTTTATTCACATACAATAGTTGGATACCAAGTGTAGGTTAGAGATTGAGTCGCCGTTAAGCAAGTTTATTCAAATTTTATGTTAGAAAGTGTTTTGCAACCGTCAGACAATGACAATCGTAATTAATTTTTTTTTTATATTAATTACTGTAGAATATTTCTTTAGTTAGTCTCTTTACAGGAAGAAGAAGAAGAAAACATTTTTATTGAAAAATTTTACGGACACAAGGGATACACCAGACTGCCGCAGTTTCGTCCCCCTCCTGGGACTCGTCAGTGGTTAATTTATGTGTCAATTGAACAAAGTATTTTATATTGTTAATTTTGCTCTATATGAAAAACTTTTTATTTTTGGTGTCGTACTGTGATTTGAACTCACAGTCTTAGCATCAAAGCTATGCATCGTAATCTCACCTCTTAACCAGTTGAGCCACGGTCGACACAGCGTTGACTGCGACTAAATTGGAGTTTGGTCACATTACGTACACACAAGTATTGTTTTGATCAGAAGAGACAGAATTAGCTAATACCAATGCACAATTCATTTCTCAACTAGAATGCTTTTTCTTCTTAATCCTATCTCTTTTTCACAAGTAATTATCACGTTTTATGATGCGCTTTATTCACATACAATAGTTGGATACCAAGTGTAGGTTAGAGATTGAGTCGCCGTTAAGCAAGTTTATTCAAATTTTATGTTAGAAAGTGTTTTGCAACCGTCAGACAATGACAATCGTAATTAATTTTTTTTTATATTAATTACTGTAGAATATTTCTTTAGTTAGTCTCTTTACAGGAAGAAGAAGAAGAAAACATTTTTATTGAAAAATTTTACGGACACAAGGGATACACCAGACTGCCGCAGTTTCGTCCCCCTCCTGGGACTCGTCAGTGGTTAATTTATGTGTCAATTGAACAAAGTATTTTATATTGTTAATTTTGCTCTATATGAAAAACTTTTTATTTTTTGGTGTCGTACTGTGATTTGAACTCACAGTCTTAGCATCAAAGCTATGCATCGTAATCTCACCTCTTAACCAGTTGAGCCACGGTCGACACAAGCGTTGACTGCGACTAAATTGGAGTTTGGTCACATTACGTACACACAAGTATTGTTTTGATCAGAAGAGACAGAATTAGCTAATACCAATGCACAATTCATTTCTCAACTAGAATGCTTTTTACATTCAACAGAATTTTTTAACGAAAGTCCTAAAAAGGAATAACAAAAATGGTTTCTTATGGTAAGTATTCATAAAAAGTAATTTTTAAAAAATAATTGCAAAAGTGGCATTTAATGAGAAATGATAAATGACAGAAAAAAACTTGACCTGCCGATAACATTTTGTTTTTTAACGTCCCTTAAACTACATTTACACTGAACCCCAAAAATCATATTTTCGTTTTTCAAGTTTTTGACTTAAATTCTATATAGAAAACTTGGCAAAAACGAATATACGTATTTTGGCGTTAGATATGAGTGTAGCATTAGATTTCTTCAATATAAAATTCCATGATTCTAAGACATATTTCATTAAAACATCGCACCGAGCTTTGAATCAACCTCAATCAGTACTTTCTAAACCACCGAGGTCAAGTTTACTTGATATTTACCAAAAAAGCAGTTCTTTGTATTTGTATTGAAAATATATATATATATATACATTTCAAACGATTAATCGCGATTAAACACTACATCATTACATTAACTCGAAATCAGGTTAATGTTTAAATGAAATTTTAAATAAAATATATCCATTTTATGTGAATAGAAAAACATAACATAAAAACGTGATACAACCATTCGTCAAATTTTGCATATTTCACAAAGCGAATATAATATATTCGCTTTGCTGTAAGAATATTAACCCACTTGGCGCAACGGTCCTTTTAAAAGAACATCTGTCCAATGAAGGAAAAGCGCCGTTATGCACGTGCATTTCTGTACATATTTTTTATATTATTATTGTTTATGCTTTGTTATTTAGCTTCGCAGCTCGAAAGCGTCAGTTGGTGAAAGCAGTTCCGGGTATTTTAATTGCTTATTGAGTGCTTTGCGAATAGTGATTTTTTCTAATAGTGCGTAATGGAAAAAACATGTAAGTAAATCATTTACATCCAGTTAATTGTTATTTTTTGTTTAAAAATTAATAAGAGTAACATCTTAGTTAAACAATAAATAAATGTAAAGCTTACGTAATGCTGTATTGCAGCGCAAAGTGTACTGTCTTTGGACAGTACTTTTAAAAGGGCACCCGATTCTGGGAAATATATAGGTTTAAAAAAAAAAGTTATTTTATAAAAAATGCTAAGAACCATATAAAGATTTAAGTTTCGAAATAAAAATTTAAGTTTTCAAAAAAAAAATCCGGCGCTATATGGGTTAAAGAGTACATTTGTATTAATCTCAAATTAATTTTCTTTTCAGTAAATTATTATGAAATAAGCAACAATGTCATCTTTAAAATTAAATTTCATATTGACCTCCATGACGTATGAGTAATATTAATTATACTCTTCTCCATATACGGCACACTTAAACGTATGAGTTATATTAATAATATTATCACTCATACGTCTAGTACATACATCTAGTACTTCATATACAAATCATGAGGGGATTCATATTATTTTAAAGAATATTATTATATTAAATTTTATTGATTTTTAATAAACAAAAAATTTTTGTTTTTTAAATTTTTTTTTGTTTGAAAAGCATATAATTTTTTACATACGAGAGCTTATATTTAATATTTTGTAGTGTCCGACCAAGTACTCGACTTCGGCTTCGTAGTTCGGCCAAAAAGTGAAGTTCGGCCAAGTTCGGTGTTCGGCCAAATTTTGGCGAACTTTTTATGATTATTTATAAAAAGCACAAATAAATAACAACTGTGGTAATATTTACTTTTCAGAATTTACAAAAAATCTACATAAAAAATACAATGTTGAATATGATAGAATACAAAAAAAAAAAAAACAATATTTAAACATCAATCTGTGTGAAAAAATTTCAAAAAGCCAATAATTTCAAAAAGCAAATAATCAAATTTAATGCAATATAATTAAATATAAAAAAAAAAAAAATTCGAGTTGTAAGTAATCCTGAAAAGAGAATAACAGGTTCATCAATTTGGGATAGACATGATGCAGTACCAGACTTAGAAGTAGTAGAACCAAACGAAATTTTTATTGAAAAAGAAATTAAAATGTTTATTACGGAGCCTTTAGGTCCCGAAATATAAATATATTTGAGTATTGGAATTCAAGTCCATATACAAATATAAAAGCTGTAGCAATAAAATATTTATCAGCCCCACCAACTAGTGTAGCTAGCGAACAGCTTTTTAGCGCTGCCGGACAGCTCACATGGTGTGAATGCGGAAAAATTGCTTTTCTGTCATGACAATATCAAACTTTTTAATTTTAAATATTAAAGTTTAAGTTTTTTTTCTCTATATCAACTTAAAAATCGATCAAATATTTTTCTTTGACTATAAAATATAGTGCAATACAAATATTTTATTCTTTTTTTGTACTTAAAATAGTAAAACTATTTTCCAAATATGATTTTTAAAAAAAAAATATACCTATAAATTTGTAAAAAAACTTAAACTTTAATATTAAAAATTAAAAAGTTTGATATTGTCATGACAGAAAAGCAATTTTTCCGCATTCACACCAAAAAGTTATAACTTTTTGGTTTAAATTTATTGATCCAAAAAACAATTTATATTTTTTTTATTAAAACAAAAAGTTCAGCTTCGGCTTCGGCCGAACATTGATATTATGGCCGAAGTTCGGCTTTGGCCGAAAAAAATGAGTTCGGTCGGACACTAATATTTTGTATCTGTTAAATAAGTTTTGGATGGGAAAGTTACCATTGACGTTATACCCAGTTATGATAGCAATATTGAAGCAAAAATGTTTTGACATGTCTTTGTTATTTTAGGTTTTTATATCTACAAACAAGTTTTTTTTTTTTTGAAATATTAAACAAATTTATGTATCAATTAAATAATTTTATTTTGATTTTTAAAGTGAGCTATCATATTAATTGAGATCCTTATATACATACTATTAACAAAACTCTTAATAGTTAATTCGACGATTTTTTTTCATAAAAGTGTCAATGATTTTTATCAGGTTTAACCTTTTCTCGACACACTGATGCAAGAGCTAGAGCACGAAGTCTAGCTTCACCCATAGAATTCCTTAAATATGTTTTCACTCTTTTTAGGGTGGAAAAACTTCTCTCCGGGGATGCAGTTGTAACAGGAATTACTATCAGTAAATGTAAAAACATGTAAACGTTTGGAAAGAGCTCCTTGTTGCAATATTGAATAGCATCTAGCGGATTTGATGGTCTTTATGGTAGTGTTTCCATAGATGAATTTCAGTTAATATAACATTAGTTTGAAAAATGATAGTCTCAAAAAAATATTATAAATTCATTTATTACATACTAACCAAAACAAAAATAAAATAAAAAATCGAAAATATTTCGGGGGGGGGGGGGGGGCTTTGGCCCCAGGGCCCCCCTCCCCTGGGTACGCCACTATATATATATATATATATATATATTACTATAAAGAAAAAGTAAATATACTTTTCATATTATGGACGTGAAGTATATATCGCATACAAATCTATACAATTATTATGGTTTATAAAGTTCGCGACTCCAGCAAATAATATAAGGGGAAATTTCATAAGCCTTAGTGGGCAAAAAACAACAAAAAACATATTAACTTGTACATCATAGCGTATGAAATTTTCCTGTATATTAATTGCTTCCTTAACTTGACAAACATTATTTTGGAAGAAGTTTTTTTCGAACAGTTTAAATATAAAAAAAGTTAGCCCTATGAAATAAAAATGAAAGGACATGACTGATTTTGTACATTTATGAAGACTCTAAGGCGTCTGTAAGTATAATACGGTTCGAAGGACAAAATGTAAAAGTGGCTTTTCTTCTTTAAGCCAACTTTAGGAAAGGGTGTTTTTTATAATTAAAATGCAAAACTTTGAATTTTTAATTTTCAAAATGCAACAAGCGTTTATTAAAGCCTCTGGCGTTTATAATTATTAAAAGTTTAATTACTTTTCTTTACAAAACTTAAATCTACACAACCTTGGTGTTTGTTTTCTAATGAGAGCAACTCAGGAGAGAATTCATAAATGGATCAAATAAACTAGAACTTCATGTTTTCTTATATTCTAACACTAACGATGGTACTAAAAGGGGAGTATTAATACACTCAGAATAGTATGTAGCTTACTGCATGTAGTTAAAAAAAAAAACTTTTCCGTTGAGTTAAAAATAAAGGAACATGCATTTATTACTCAAATAAATACTTAATTCAACTTTTTTAAACGTTTGTTCAAAATAATTAACTACCTATTACCGATTTTTTTTTACTTCTATTTATTATTTTCATTTATTTAAAGTTTCATGCAAATATAACCACAATAAAGGAATATTGTCGTTTATTTGTTTCCGTTACAGGTATTATAAATAATTTTTTTTTCTCAAAAAAATGGTTGTTAATACACAAAATTATTTCATTTCAAATTACAAGAAATTGAGCAATTACACAACTTGTAATACAAACTTTGTATACATTTGGTAAAAAAAAAACAAAAAAAAAAAAAAACCGCAATAATTTCAAATAACTGAACATAAATTTTGTTTTTACTGATGTGTAGTTAAAATTTTACCATTTATTTTAAACTTTCTATTCATTTGTTATTATGGATCTGTTAGCTATTTATACAGTATTAATAAAAAGTAACAAGAACCATTTGATTTAAATGCAAAGTAAGTAGACCAGATTTTAAGTGATTTATCATATATGTAAAATTACATATTCGGTTAATTTAAGCAACCAAATATTTTGAGTGTACAAGATAGAAGAGTTTAAAGTGACATCATTGGATGTTAAATTTAAAATTTAATTTTAAGACAAATTCTTCAAAAAAGATGCTAAGTTGGCGCGGATGACCGTCTACCTCATAAATAAGGTTTAACTGTTATGAAATTTAGTAAAAATAAAAATAGTAAAAAAATTAATAACTATAAATATATTGTTTAAGTCGCTTCACTAATTTACTAATTTCTGGTTGGAATGTAAAAAATTATATGGTTGGTAGGAAAATATACAACGACGATGCAAACACCGACAAGATAATACTCAAAAGAATGATAATTTTGTGTAGATTTATACACTCAGAATGGTATGTTCTTTACTGTTTGTACACACAGAGAAAAATTTAGCTATTTGCCAACTGAAATTCAGTTACTACTACGTCTAAAATTCAGTTGCTTCTAATTTTAGTTGTTTGGAACAATTGCACGTTAGTTTTCACAACAAAGTTCGGTTAATTTAGTTGCAGCACTCAAAAAATTCAGAAATCTAATGTAAATATCTTTGTACTAACTGAAGTTATAAGTTGTTACCATCAAAATACAATTTTCAATTCGGTTGGAACTTTATTTCTCTGTGTGTAGTTTAATAGAAAGCCAGAGTATAAACAAAATTTTTTTATATAAATGGAACATTTTTGGTCTTCAAAGTTTAGTAACGTCAGGATGCTTGTAAGGAAAATTCCCTTACCACGAGCTTGATTATTAAGAAGACAAGAATGAAGCAAAATTGACGATTAATAGGTTTTTTGTTAAAGTTCTGCATATTATGGAGGCTCTAGCCAGCGTTCTGATGAAATTTTTATCCAGATCGACATACTAGTATCAACCTAGCTAATATGTTTGATTTGCTTTATTTTTGTAAATATACGGAGGTTGAAAGCTCGTTATAAATTTAAAATAACATAAAAATAATCTCGATGTATATAAAAACAAAAAACTAATAAAACTGTAGAAAAGTTTTCAGTTGAGTTAAAAATAAAGAAAAATACATTTATTTTTCAAATTTTATTTTTTTAACTTTTTTTATATTTGTTCAAAACAATTTGACACACTTATAATGCTATGTAAATAAACTGCAAATGTAATTTAAAACTTTAGCACATTTAATTACTATAAATGAAATTAATGTTTATCCCGATGTAAATAAATTTAAATAACAAATATGCAGGTGCTTGTGCAAATTTAAATGTAACTGACACTAATAGAAACCATATGATTTTCTATTGTTGATTTACTTGAATAAACGTCACTACATTGCTAGGTCTGTCAAAAAAACAGAGTAGTATTTGGAAGATGACAAAGCCAATTGTGACAATATTTTGTTGTTGTTTTTGTTTTTTCTTTGATATTTTAAATTTTGAATCTCGCTCCTAGACGAGGACAAGAAATTCTCATTGAGTTTGTGATTTAACATAACAAATATCTCTAGAAATTCTAATAACAAAGTCCCCTGAAGATTTCCTTAGGCAGGAATGAAATCCGGATAGGGACACGCCTACATCAGATTGATTCACAATTTGTTAAATAAGTTTTGGGACTTTAGCACATTTAATTACTATAAATGAAATTAATGTTTATCCCGATGAAAATAAATTTAAAAAACAAACGAAATTTCACTTAAAGAAAGCATGACTTACATTTTAGTAAAAATTAACCACATATGCAATAAAAAATTAACAAACATTTATTTGTTTTATTTTTTATATAACAAAAAATTAATTTAAAATCATAAAACAGTCATTTATGTGGTTTGTTTTTTTTTTTTTTTGTTTTTTAAGTGAACTACAATGTAAGTTTAATAGTTCGATTAGTTCTACAAATGACTGACATATATATTAAAAATAAAGAAACTGTATTCCAACCCTGAGTGTACCATTTACCGACTTTTTTTTCATTTGGTATTTTCATTTATTTAAAGTTTCATAAAAATGTAATCACAAAACTGTATATTGTAGTTTATTTGTTTCCGTTTCCGTTACGGTTATTATAAATTTAAATTATTTTTTTCCAAAAAATATTCAAAAAATTCGTGTTTGCTTTTTAATTGAAATGGTTTGTTTTTATACAAAATTATTTCAATAGAAATTACGATAAACATCATAAACAAAAGAAATATTATTAATTAGTACAATATTAAATGTTAAGACGTTTGTGTCGTCGGTTTATACGGTTTGAGTAATGTTACTCTTGTAAGCTTTGTAAATTATTTGTTGTTTATGATTTTGTAATACAGTGGTCTAAACCTATGTTTGCGTTAAATGTACAATTTTATATTTTCAGAAGATGCTATCCAAAAACAGCGAAATATCGAAAATTGACAAATAATGAATAAAATATAATAAAAAACTGAACTCGAGCTTGAACATGTATTTATTGAAATTGCAAAAGTTAACACAAATGTGTGTGTGTGTATACATTTTGTAGAAAAAGAAAACTAAGAGATACAAAAAAATGAAATAATTTCAAATAACACAGTCTCTCCTGATCTCTTGTAGTCATTAGACATAGTTCACGCATAAAATCAAAGTTTAAAAATTCTTAGTAAAATTACTCTTAATTAACAAAAACAATTCATAAATACAAAAATATTATTTTTGTTTATTATTTTCGTTTACATCATTCGGAGGGATTAATTGTTTAGTGAGTGTTATTATAACCCCTCTCTCTGATTAGAACAATGAGTTCGAAAAAGAGAAAGAGAACAGATGATATTACAGCTGGCACATCTAAACATGCCAACAATAAGTCAAACTACTTTTACCCACTTCAAGCGATGACAAAAAAACAGCTGATGATGATATGGATGATTCCACTATAAAAACTTCTAAAGTAATAATTCCACCTATAACAATAGTTAAAAGTAATATGGAAAAAATTCATGAGATGTGTAAACATCTTAAAATTTTAAAATATGCAATCCGAAAGATTTCGATTGGGCACAAATTATTTTGTGAAATACAATATGATTTTGAACAAGCAGTGAAATATCTGAAAGATAATAATATTGAATATTTTACATATACAGCAAAAAACAACAGGCCATATAAAGTAATATTGTCTGGCTTAGATAAAACTGATCATATCAAACTTAAGTCCACCTTAAACAAATCAGGACTTCAATGCACTGATGTTAAACCGATTTTAAAAAAAAGGAAAACAATAGAGAAATTATTCTTTATGTTATTTATTTGAAAAAAGGTACGGTAACTCTTAAGGAACTAAGAGATAAATATAACAGCATTAATTTTATCAGGGTCAAATGGAGTTACCAAACAAAACGCCCAAACAAAGTTACCCAATGTTACAACTGCCAAATGTTTGGCCACGGCTCAGATAACTGTAATGTTAAAACTTTCTGCGCAAAGTGTTCCGGCTCACACAAAACACCAGACTGTAAAACCGAGGAAGTAAAATGTGTTAATTGTCAAGGAGATCATAAATCCACTGATAACTCTTGTCCCAGTAGAAATTCGTATGTTGCATTAAGAAAACGTTTTTCTAATGGCTATCGATCAACTGGAAACGCGCAACAAATCGCTAGTCAAGTAAAACCAAATAAAATTCATCAAACTATAGTACCAAATCAACCAATCTCGAGTAATATGAGGTGGGCTAATGTTGTCTCGTCAAATGGTAATACTGCTTCAAATGATTTATTCTCTGTGGATCAACTTAAAGAAATGACATTTGAGCTTATTAACAATTTAAAAAACTGTAAGACAAAGTTAGAACAACTTGATGTTATTACATCATTGGCCTTTAAATTGTTATCGTAAACATGGATAGCAAAATTAAAATATTGACTTGGAACGCTAGAGGTATACGTAAAAAACTTATAGAATTTTTTAATTATTTATTAAGACAAAATATAGATGTAGCGTTGGTGTGCGAAACTTGGTTAAGTCAGGACATATCTGTACTACATCAAAATTATTTTTGCTACCGCAAAGATCGATTAGGGTCGAAAGGAGGAGGTGTTGCAATTTTTATTAGAAAAAATATAAAACATGAGCTTCTTTCTGAAATTGACACACAACTTATTGAAAATATTGGCATACAAATTACTCTGTCAGATAACTCAACCTTAGATATTTATAGCTGTTACTTTCCTGGAGGATCCGCCGGTCCATTAGACATAAAGAAAAATAATTTTAAATCAGATTTAAAGAAATTTTCTAGAATAAAAGGTAAATATATCTTAGGAGGGCGATTTTAATTGCAGACATCAAAGTTGGGGATGCCTAAAAGCCAAATGCTGGGGTAATATACTATTTGATTTAATTACGGTAAAAATCTTTTGCATTGAACTATCCGCCAAATCCAACAATGGTTCCTGTGAGTAGTACAGCAAATTCTTCTGTTTTAGACTTTTTTATAACTAATATTCCTGATAAAATTACTGGAGCTGAAGTTCTCAATAGTTTGAATTCAGACCATCTACCAGTGCTCACTTCTATTGAATTATTTACACGACGGTCGCATCTGTTAAAACCTGATTATAGGACCGCAAACTGGACTGCTTTCAGGAACTATATTAGTAGCAATATTGACACTCTTTTAGACATGGAAGTCTATGGAAACGATGACGTTGATAAATTAATAGAACTTTTTACAAAAATTGGTTCAAGATGCTATTGATAGCAGTGTACCAAACAGAACCGTGTCCAACATTTTTGTAAAAAGGCACCCACAACCAATTTTGCACCTCATTAAGTTAAGAAACCAAGCTAGAAGGAAATGGATTAGACATAGGACCGTTTTGAATAAGGCTCAAATGACTTTCCTCATATCTGAACAAATTTTTCAGTTCAGAAATTTGCAATGGAACAATCTATTGAATAGTTTGCCAAAAGCTTCTACTAAATTTTGGAATATATCGAAAATTATTAAGAAGAAAAATAAATGTATTCCATCACTTAAACAAAATGGTAATTTTTACATAACGAACAATCAAAAGACAGAAATTCTGGCTCAAACTTTTGTTTTGAATCACTATTTCATCTGACTTAAGTGATCAGAATACAAAACGGCTTGTTTGCAATTCAATTGACATTATTAAAAATCACAGCCAACTTATAAATAATATTATCGTTAGTGTTAGCTTTGTTAAAGGAATAATTAAACAATTAAAAAACAAGAAATCGCCTGGTATTGACGGGCTTTCTAATCATTGTCTAAAGCAATTGCCTTTCAAGGGTCTACAGTTACTTTGCCGGATTTATAATTCATGTTTAAATCAATGCTACTTCCCTTTAGTTTGGAAGCAGTCAAAAGTAATTGCAATTCCCAAACCAGGTAAGGACAGCAGCTGTCCAGAATCTTATCGTCCCATTAGTCTGCTTAATACGTTAAGTAAAATATTAGAAAAAATTATAAAAGAAAAAATAGTTAATTTCATTGATGATAATAACATTTTACCATCACAGCAGTTTGGCTTCCGAGCACAAAACAATACTATACAGCCTCTTGTGAGAATACAAAATATTATTAAAAGTAATTTTAACTGTGGTAAATCCACTGCAATGGTCCTGCTGGATATTAAAGCTGCATTTGACTCCGTATGGCACGATGGTCTATTACACAAAATGTTGGCAATTGGCATGGATATCTCTATTATTAAAATGATAAGAAGCTTCTTGTCGAACAGATCGTTTAAGGTTCATATTGGAAACAATGCTTCACAAACATATAATATCCCTGCTGGTTGTCCACAAGGGTCGTGCTTATCACCTATTTTGTACAATATTTTTATCTATGACTTCCCAGCCCTGGATGGTTGCAATTCCTCAATATTTGCGGACGATACTGCTATCTTAAGCACCGATATTTTATCAGAGGAAATTATTAATAACTTGAAAATTTCAGTAAGAATAGTAGTAGACTTTTTCAACAAATGGAAAATCACGATAAACCCGGCGAAAACACAGTCAATATTTTTTACAAGGAGAAGAAAAGATTGCTTCGTTCCTCAATTTAATATTAAGGTTGGAAATACAAGGGTTCCCTGGGAAGGAAAAGTTAAATATTTGGGTGTAGTACTAGATACAAAATTACTTTTTAACGAGCATATAAGCTTTATAATACACAAAATAAACTCTACGAAAAAAGCAATGTACCCGTTAATTAATAGACACTCTGAATTGAGCATCGATAACAAGCTCCTAATTTTAAAAGCAATTTTTCATGCCATTCTGTTTTATGCGGCTCCTGTGTGGTATACTGCCTCCAAGTGTCATTTAAAGAAGCTACAAGTTTGCCAAAACAAACTTGTCAAAATGATATACAATCTCCCAAATCATTTTTCGACATCGACACTACACTCTCTGTCTAACATAAAATTAGTGAGTGATAAACTTCAAATTCTGTATGAAAACTTTGCGAATTTTTTAAACGATTTTGTTTTTTATTTATTTATAATTTTTTTTTTTTCTTTATCCTTCAACGGGTTTTTGTATTAACTTTTCCCCTCTTAAAATAGATTATATTTTTTGAACATGTATTATTACTTGGTATATTAATATTTATGGTGAAAAATTGTACAGATTGATCTCTTAACTTTAAATTAATAAATTATTGTGAATATGTATAATATAATTTTCAATAAATGGTTAAAAAAAAAAATTTCAAATAACTGAATATAACTTTTATTTCTACTGATCTGTAATTAGAATTTGAACATTTATTTTTAACATACTATTCTTTTGTTCTTACGAATTGGTTTGATATTTAAACAATATTTAAAAATAAATAATAAGAAACATTTGATTTAAATGAAAATTAAGTAGACCGGATTTTAAGTGATTTATCATTTATGTTAAATTACATTTTCACTTAATTTAAGCTACTTACTATTGTGTATTCTTAAAAAAATTGTATGACTTTGAGGTCCAGTTTCGAATAATTAGCAAAATATACCGAATGATATAAATATAAAAACCGTGATATATTCAAAACTGCAAATGAAAAAAAAAAAAAATTTTTGGCAGATTTTGAAACAACGCAAGTCTATTAAAATATATATATTTGAAAGATAGGTTCCGCAAAAAGCTTAAAATTGTTGAGTAGTGTAATTTTATTAAAACTCAAGGTAAAATAAAGCATTTAATCCCTCAAATTTAAAGTTTAACATTTTTAATAATAACATTTTACAAAAATTCTTCTTTGCATTAATTAATCCGCACAGCAAAAACTTAAAACCTAAAGTGCAACAGGTTTAAATCCTTGAAGTATTTTATATTTTCTGTTCACAAATTGACAAAACAAATTTAAAAACTATACCACCCATAAGGCTCCTACCCTTGTACCGACTTAGTATGATCAGACACAAGGAACTACGAATTTTTGCTGTTGTTCTTTGTTAAATGTCAGTATGATTTTTTTGAAAAAACCACAACAATATAAGTAGAGGATAAAGAAGAAATGCATTTTCTCATTTGGGTCAAACTTAATGCGGATTTAACATGAAATTTTTTTAAAAGTGAGTGAATTGAAAAATGAAAAGCCTTTTGAAAAAAGTGGAAATATGTAAAAGAAACCCAGCTAACAATTTGGTCAGCAAATATTTTTCATAAGCAAAAACACATATTTATTACCACAATTTTTTCTGTTAAGATTATGTTTACATTTTATATCTTGGCACTTAAAAAAATCCCAGGAAAATTTTTCTGTTTCAAAGTATAAGCTGTAGAAAAACTTCTTTTATTCAATCGGCTCAATCACCAATGATTTTTGTTTGAAATTATTTCGAATTCAATAGATTCTTATATTCCAAAATAGATTGACTTTTTTAGAATGAGTCCATAATTTTGTTTTGTGAACGTGTGCCGGAGCTTTCAAAAGAGTTTTGCATTAGATTTATTGTGATGTTAGTAAATATCACTCTTTGTTTGTTTAGAAAATCCATTTATAAACTAATAAGCTTCCTTTATAAAGTTGCTGGACCGTTTTGTATATTTTTGTAATATATATAATTTTAAACTACAGTGATGCTTTGTTCTGAAAAATGCTTGTTTTTTTTAACAATTTACATATGAAAAAAAGTATTTTTATGAACCTCTTTGTTAGGTGAATTTTAAAATATTTTTATATTTGTTAAACTTTTACATTACAATGTAAACAAAATGTGTGTGAAATTACAAAAAAATTAGTAAACATGACCACAAAATATTTAAATAACTAATTTACACATTAATATCCGCAAAAATACACACAACTGATAGTAACGTTCACGTTGGGAAACATGTTTTTAAATTTATAAGCCTATTCACCTTTAAATAGTTGTAAAATTACACAAAAATTATGGTAATCTGCATGTTGGGAAACATGTTTTTAAATTTATGATCTTTTTTTTTTTTTTTTTTTTTTTAAAAAAAAGAGAAGCAACACTAAGAAAATTCTTCCTATTAAGTAATGTGTAGCTTTCTTTGGAAAGGGGATAGTGGAGAGATGAAAGGTGGTGAAATATGAAGGGCTTCAAACATGGCAACACTGTAATTGCGCGAGATGGTAAGTCTTAGAACAGTTGTTGCTCGCCACCTGATGTAGAGTTGGCGAATTTATTGAAGCTTTTGGTTTCATAGCCCTGATTCATTATTTTACTTCGGTGGGGTTAAGTGCTATGGGAACACCGAAGGTGGGCGCTGCGATACATATAAGTGATAGAAAACTCATACATATTATTTTTTCTAAATTGATGTTGTCGTCACCGGGAATTGAACCCGGGACCATCTGTGTAACAGTCCAACGCGCTAACCATTACACCACAACGCCCTACAAATTTGAACAAGTTTTTAATGGAAAGTGTTCCTTTACACAAATACACAGTAAAAAATAGTAAAAAGAGAGAGTAAAGTGACAGTTTTGTGATAAAGAACTTACAACATTTTACTGTATACATTTTCGCCTGTAAAAATGTGTAAGAATATAAAACATATGATTGAAAAAATATTCTTGTATATTTAGTTAACAAAAACTGGACTTTACTGGAAAAGTAATCGAACAGACTTAATAGTAATTAGTTATCACAATAAAAAAAACAAAACACAAAATAATGATGTATTATAAATTCTTTTCATAATTATAATTGGAAAATGTATTAAAATAGCCAAGCCACATTTAAACATTCAATGGACAAAAAAATTGTGTATAAAATAATAGCTAATAAATAAATAAATAAATAAATACAGTAATCCGGCGACAAATTATGGAAAAAGAAAGCTTGAGTCGCTCATTGTGTGCCTTTTCTTCTTTGCATTGTAAGCATATCGTAAGATTTAATAAAATAAAAAATTAATTACGCACATTAGCAGTAAATTTACACACGTTATGTGTATTGAACCATGTTGCTATAAGTTTTTTGTGTATACCAACTTACTGACATAGAATAAATTTATCTAAATTATAGTAGGAAGCATTACTGCTACTTTAACAGAAATTAATTAGAGTGTATAAGTAATATGTTTTTATATAATGTTATGTTAAATAACATATGATTGTTTATGATCGTTTTTACTCTGATAGAAGAAATCCTCACAAATTTTGGGATGACATCAAATTTAATTCTTTCTTAATCTACTTAATGTTCCTTAACATTGTGGGCTTTGTGGTGTAATGGTTAGCACGTTGGACTTTTACACAGAAGGTGCCGGGTTCGATCCCCGGTGCCGGCAACATCAAATTAATATGTATGAGTTTTTTCTATCCCTCATACGTATCGCAATGTCCACCTTCGGTGTTCCCATAGCAATTAACCCCACCGAAGTAAAATAATGAATCAGGGCTATGAACCAAAAAGCTTCAATGAGTTCGCTAACTCTCCATCAGGTGGCGAGCAACAACTGTTCTAAGACTTATCATCTCGCGCAATTACAGTGTTGCCATGTCTGAAGCCCTTCATCTTTCCCCACCTTTCATCTCTATACTATCCCTTTCCAAAGAAAGCAACACAGTAAATATAGGAAGTATTTCCTGAGTGTTGCCTCTCTTTAAAAAAAAAAAAAAAAAAAAAAAAAAACATAATTTTCCAATCAAGTCTAAGTTTATGTACAGAAGAGGAATATGAAATCAAAAAAAATTTAATTGTAAAATTTTTAAAATCTAACTTATTTACATCTCATATAAACAAATTTCTTAAATCTGAGCCTAAGACTTTCTTTTAATAAAACATGGCTATGGCCAAAACATCGGCATAACTCATATTAAGCATCCCTTTTACACTATTCCTCTTTAATGTTATGCACTTTCAGTTTTTAATTTTAAGAATTTTGAACATATCCTACACGAAGGATATGTAATGTCCCAAGGAGGCGGTGACACATCGGCTATATTTATATATATGAAATGTAGATATCACTTTAACATGGCGTTGTCATTGAAGGTGACGCATTCCACATTCCGGGCACCGGCTGTGTGTTAGATGATATTGTATGTGTAAAAAGATATTATTAAAATAATTCTCTCAGTGTATAAAGTGGCAGACTTTTCACCCTTTTCGTCTCTTTAATTTTTGATGTGTTCTAAAAGCTAGGCAGGTTGAAATTAGATTGATTTTTTTATAAGACTTGCCAACTGATCTCATGTTAACCAATGTTAAGGGCTTAACCATAGTTATTTATGAATGTAAACGTTATATGGGAATATTTGTGGTTAAAGTGAAACTCTCGTTTGGTTTTTTATAGTAAATTATTTTTTAATTTGGTGTTTGTGATATTAATTGTATAACCAACATTTCTAGGTTTTCGGAGTTTTTTCTGCTAAAAAATATTTTTATTTGACGTTCCTGTGTTTGTAAAATATTTAGATTTATATTGCGCAAAACCAAGTATGCACTAATAAAATTCCCAATAATATGGAATGCTTTGTCTGCTCATTTTTTTTTTCTTATTATCAGTAAAGTAAATTTTGTCAGTAATTCCTTCAATGAAAGCTATTAAAGCTGGAAGTAGATTTTATTTCCTAACGTTCAAAAAAAAGTGTTCAACTTGTCCTTATTTTGTGATCAGAAAGTTATATAAAAATTCGATCACAAGTTTTTGTTCTTATTTCATCACTTCAATCCGCCCGTTCATCACTAGCATGCATTATATTCTTTGTAACTAACATGTATTTGTTGCCGAGGGTGGTTTCTCCGGGTTTTTTTTATATAAATGTACTTCTAGATTTTATTAATAATTATGTATAAAAAATGCCGCCTGCTGTGCTTAACAGTATTTCCTTTTACATCCATTCATCAACTAAACAAAAGTGTTTTATACACTTTGTCTAATGAAAAATTAATGTAGGTGAGTTTTGCATTTTAATTTCGTTGTATTTTCTCTTATTTTGGTTGTATTTAAGTTTTGATTTTTTATTTTATTTCAGCAATAATGTGTTAACCAAACCAATGCACAGTGGGATATATCACAACATTTTGGAAATAAGTAGTGGAAATTTTCCAATCCAAATACATCAGCAGACTTATTGGGCATTTTTTTGATATACATAGATCATTTTCTTTTGGCTACTAATATAAAAAAGCTATGCACCTATTTCCAGGCGCGGATCCAGGACAAGATTTTTGGGAGAAAAGTTAAGAGTATTTTGATAAATTTAATATTTTTTTTAATTTTTTTTATTGAAAATTTTTAATTTGGTGGAGGAAATGTACAATTGTCCCTCCCCCTGGATCCGCACCTGCCTATTTCTATATTAACACGATAGCTGCGTTCCTGAAAAAATCCTTTAAATCGAATTTGATTTTGTATAAAAATCATGTAAATCGAAAAATACAATATTATACACTCAGGGGAACTTCTGCTTTAAACATATGGAGTTGTTTGAGTTGTAATACAGTTTCATTATTTTTAATGTAAATGTTAGTCATTTGTAGAACAAATTAAAGATTTTACTAATCTTGTAGTTCATTTAAAAAAACATCACACATCAAATAATTTTATTATAATTTACAGTTGCTTTTTGTTATTAAAAAAAATAAATGCTTGTTTATTTTTTACTACCATGTGGTTTTTTTTTATAATTTAATCAATACTCAGGGGATGCCCCCTACGCATGCAGTGCATTGTATTGATCAGGAAAATAGGGTATGGGTAGGAGGAAAGAGGGAGTAGTGTTGTGGATATTTGATTTAAATTTTTTAAATTGTAAGTAACAGGGAAGACTTCTTCGGGAAGTTTGTTCCACATACGAATCGTTCGACTAAAAAACGGATTTTCTCTGTAATGCGTTGTCCGAAACATAGGACAATCAACTACAAACGGATGTGCTCTACTAGATAAGCGAGTATTACGAATAAAAACTCGGGCTCGTGGAATAAGTTCACTTATCTCAGATGAGCATCTCCCATGGTAATATCGATAGAAAAGTGTCACACAACAGACATTCCAACGATGATCCAATGATTCAATAGAGTTGGATACACTACTGTCATTGATAATCTTCAACCGCCCTCCCCTGAACACGGTCCAGAAGCTTCATAATAGACAGTGGGGGGCCCCTGCCCATATATGAGAGTTGTATTACTTTCTTTAAGTGAAATGTCGTTTGTTTTCAACTACATTTGCAGTGGTCTTTACCTACATAGTATTCTTAGTGTACGAATAAAACCATATATGTTGCAATCGATTAAGGCATTTATTGTGTAGGCATGTAGCTTAGCCAAATGAATCATAATCATCAATAAAACCGGGTTTGTATTTTTGTCAGTTAATTTGTTTGGCATTTCAGCTAACGAAGTGCTTTTTAGTATGTTTTGTTTGTAAAAAATGCTTTTGAATATATGGTTTTTCTAATCAAAATTGTGTTTTTATAGAATTTTATAAAAATATTTTTTAATCTTTTTGATGATATTAAACGTTACAAGTAATTTATATTCTTTTGTATTTTGTGTGTTTTTTTTTGTGTTCTTTTAACTTTTGTTATTAAATTATGAACTTGAATTGGGCCACATTAACATATGCCGTAGCGTGTCCCAAATAAATTTTTTTTTTTCAGGAGTAATATTAATGTTTATGTGGTAAATTATTTTTGAATTTATTTACTTATTTTCGTAATTTTAGCATAAATTGTGAAAACGCTTCATAACTTTTAAAATTTATTAGAAGATTGAAAAAAATAATGGGCGCACTTTAAAAGATTGACAAATTATAAATAATTTTGTAAAGCAGATTTTGAATTTTCTCTCAGCTATTGTTTTTTATAATTTAACCAATACTCAGGGGATGCCCCCTACTCATGCAGTGCATTGTATTGATCAGAAAAATAGGGTATGGGAAGGAGGAAAGAGGGAGTAGTGCTTGTGGATATTTGATTTAAATTTTCTAATTGTAGTAACAGGGAAGACCTCTGCGGGAAGTTTGTTCCACATACGAATTGTTCGACTAAAAAACGAATTTTCTCTGTAATGCGTTGTGCGAAACACAGGACAATCAACTACAAACGGATGTGCTCTACTAGATAAGCTAGTATTACGAATAAAAACTCGGGAATAAGTTCACTTATCTCAGATGAGCACCTCCCATGGTAATATCGATAGAAAAGTGTCACACAACCCACATTCCGACGATGCTCCAATGAATCAATAGAGTTGGATACACTACTGTCATTAATAAGCTTCACCCGCACTCCCCTGAACACGGTCCAGAAGCTTCAGAATAGACACTGAAGCCCCTGCCCATATATGAGAGTTGTATTCCATTTTCGGCCGGATATAGCTGGTATAAATAGCAAGGAGATCGGATGGAGTGAAGTAAGTCTTGCTCCGTTTCAGACATCACACATTCCAGCGGACATCACACTGTATTTTCATGCCCAGAACATCAAGAGTATCCGATTCCTCAATACATATACCATAGTGTTTCGCGGACTAATCATTTGTTATATTTTGAGTAAAAAACATAAAAAACTAAACGGAAAACTTTCATAATTATGAAATTTTTGGAGTTTCGCTGATATTTGATATTTGATATCTTTAGCGAAAAAATTTTCAAATAGAAATTAATACGTGAATGAATTTCTACTCACTCTTACTCATGAGAGTAATTCCACTCACACACAATAATTAACAAGATTTTTTTTCATCGACGCTTACTCACGATCACGTGAGTAAATTCAGATTTTTGGTTTAATTTTACTTACGCACACTCACTCACGCTAAAATTTGACTCATGCACACACAGTCACGAATATTTTTAACTACTCACACTCATTCACCATAAGCTTGATCAGTGCTAAAGCTAAATATTAATGCTTATAGCGTAAAGAATTTTTGAGATTTTTTCAAATTTTTCGGAAGAATTTTAGAGGTTTCATGGGTGCTCTTTGTAAAACAAAAACACTTTGGGACACACTAATATACACTCGCTGTGAGATAGAGTTACACACATTAATCAGGCTTGCCAGACTTGGAGTTTTGTCCCCAAATTTGGAGATTTTTTGATGGTGGTCTTAGGGACCGAATTTTTCAATTAGGGACTGGGGATTTTTCTGGTGTATTTCAATAAAATTAAGGGGATTTTTTGGTATATTGCAAATTTCTGACAAATATATTAATTCAATACAGATTTACCATAAAATCAGTTAAACTACAGCCTATATGACACCTGCTTTTTACAAGCAACTTTTTCCAGGGTTTTTATATAAAAAATGTAAAATTGTCTTAAAACACGTTTATAGAAAACACCTTATAAAATTTATATATTATATATATATACATTAATAAAAAATTAGCTATATATTACAAAAAAATTTAAATTTGTAATGTTGTTCATCCCAAAAACATTTTTTTTTTACTCAAAAATTAAAAACAAAATCTATGTTTATATTCACAAAATGCTCAACCTTTTTAAGTCGTTTACGACTACCAGAATAAGAACTGTCAAAAATGTTGAAAAAATTCGCTTGATTTTTACCCATTTATATTTCAATTAAGATTAATTTTGAATGCACTAAATAAAAATTTGGATATGTTTAAATCGCCCTGTTAACTGTTAAAAAAAAAAATACGTATAATCAAAAAATTTAAAAAGAAGTATGCTCCAAATACTTTTACTTATCTGCTTTTTTTTTTTCAATTCAAACACGTCTGAAATTTAAAAGTCATTTAAATTTAATGTGGTTTTTAACAGAGGTAATAAAAGTCTAAATGTTTCCTTGCGAAAATGTAAAAATTTGAGAATTGAAAAAAGTGTACAAAAAATAGTTATGAATTTGATTGATTTTCAGAACTACAGCATTTTTAATTATCAATTGTGATTCAGCTTTAAATTTTAAATGCCGAAACTAGTAATTGTATTTTAAAAAATTATCAATTGCTTTTCAGAAATTGTTAATCGTATTTCAGAAATTGTCAATTGATAGTTTCTGAAATATAATTGATAATTTCGGAAATACAAATGACAATTTCTGGAATACAATTACTATTTTTTAAATACAATTGATAATTTCTGAAGTACAGTTGAGAAAGGTGTGATATTTCTATTAAATAAAAGCCAATTATAAAAGAAAAACAAAATTTAAAAAAAAATTATTTTATCAAAGCATTTGGGATCTGCTTAACTTAAAATGTAGATTTTCAACCCTACTACTATGTTCAAAGCATTTGGGATCTGCTTAACTAGTAAATGTAGATTTTCAACCCTACTACTATGTTCAAAATTTTGTCTGATTGGGTATTTTTTGGATATATTTTTGATCTGTTTTAGGATAACGGTAAAAAATGTATCTGGCAAACTTGACATTAAGCTACATTGTGTGGTGCGTATATTTATTGCTCTTTTGACACATTCGTAAGTTAATGTACTGCTAAATGTTTAATTTAACTACTTGTGGTTGCCATAAGTAATGACAGAGGCTTTGTATTCTATAGCACAAGTATACCCGAAATAAACGAAATATGAAAAGATTATTTCAACGAAGAAAAAGTTAAATTTCCTAACAACAGCTGAAAAAAGAAGTAAAACATTTATTTAATTACAAATTTATGATATAAAAAAAGGAAGTGTTTCTTTGAAAATTTATTTGAAAAGTTTTAAAAAAACCCGAATTTAATTGGAAGTAGCAGTACTGCGAAAAAGTTTTTTAAACCGAGAATAAAATATGTTCTTCTGTTCCGAGAATGGTAAAAAAAACGATTATCCTTTGGTATATCAAACATTTATACCGTTGATAAGTAAACCTGGAAAACTCTTTAAAATTGTGGTGTTCATCACTATTTTATTTCTTATTAGTTATTTCTAAAAGGAATAATATGTACCACCCAGTCTTCTTAAGAGAATGGTTATGTCACTGTTCCTTGTAATTGTTAAGAACAAATACACATACATTCATACAATGTATGTGGGTATTATTTATGTCTTTTCGTAATGTTTTGTTAAATAAATGTTGTTGTTTGATTTTTTTGTGTAAAATAATAGAAAAGGGAAAATTCATTAAAATTATGGCTCAACGACACATGAAAATTCGACAACATTTTAATATTTTGAAACGAATTTGTATTAAAAATACATTGATTTGAATTGAATTGTATTGTATTTGTTTATTAAACAAAAAACTTCTAAAATAAAAACTTAAATCGGTTAAAAAACAGCAGAGTTGTTTGATGTAGACCATTTAATCAAGAAAAGCAAGCCCAAAAATTCGAAATTTATTAAAATTACCAACAGCAAAAATATTTTTGTAATCTATAATTTCCATAACACTTAGATAAGAAGTATTTTTAATCTTGTGATTTGCTAACTCTTCTTAAACTATTGCTAAAAGGTGAAAAATGTTCAAAACACTGTTATGAAATCTGCAATTTTAGAGTTTTAAAATTGTTTTAATAGAAACAACTTTTAAGACTTCATGGTTTTATTAAGCACATTATTTCCGCTTATTTAGCTTTTAGACATTTTGTTATTTGTTTTTTTTTTTAATAAGTTAAGTTTTTGGTCCTAATTTGACAAAACAGGATAATTTACTTAAGCCCCTAAATCAGGGAAAATGGGGATACAATAAACTGCCCCTGCTTAAGGTCAAAAGTCAAATTTTAGAAAATTTATATTTTGTTAACATAAAAAATATCTTTTGGCGGATATTATATATTACAAAAATGTTTTGTAATCTATAATTTTAATAAATTTCTAATTTGGGACTTGAATTTATGGATTAAATTAGTTTCGGGGCAAATTGTAATAACTCGTTTTTTTAACCGATTTAAGTATGCATTACTTTATTATAAAATCAATTCACTCCGAAACACAATTCAGCAATTTTTTTTTTTAATTTTTGAGAAAATGTACAAAAAGTTAATAATCTGTTTTTCATAAACATAATGAACAAATCAATGTGTTTTCAAATAAGTTTACTATAAAATATAAAGAGTTTACAAAATAATGCATTTTTTATATGGAGATATAATATAAAGTAAACTATCTAGCGAAAATGTGCATTTGAAGTAAAAAAGAATTAGGAAATTGTTCACAAATAAAAATTAAATTCTGAGTAAATTTTTTTATATTTTTTAATTAAATAAATTAATTTTATTAATCTGTGATATTAATTTATCATGTGTTTTTATTGTTAAATTCGTGTTTTTTGTTGTATGTTACATGTTAAATGTAAAATTATTTATAAATTCTGTAATGTAATAATATCAAAATAAATCCCCAGAAGAAGTCGACAAATAATCGACGAAACGTCGGGACAAAACTGTAAACAAAAACTTACTTTTTATTTACATGAATATTTTAGGTGTTATTAGATGAAAAAATTAATAATTAAATATTTTGTTTGGCTTTTATTTTAAAAAAAAATATCATAATTTGAATGTCATAATAAAATCAAATGAAAATTTTTTTTTTACGATGCGAATGATTAATTTGAATTTTAACTAATAAAATCACGTATACGTCATGTTGTCGAAATGTTGTGGCGTCTTAAATTAATTTTTAGAATAATTTGTTAGTTATGACTAGCTGTATAGCAGCTCTATAAAAGTAAAAATAACAATAAACAAAAACATAAACATAAAATGTTTTAAAAATGTTGAGGTTAAGAAGAAGAAGAATAAAGATTTTTCTCTAAAAATTGTAAACACTGTTAATTTTAAATCGGACTAGACTAGTTTTTGCCTCCTTTTATGGACAGGCGTCATCAGTGATTTTCCATTTAAATTGTATTATTATTTGTGTATTTATAATTGTCAGATTGTCTCTATATGATAAATTTTTCAACAACCTTCGGCTGTAAGAATCAAACTTGCGCTCTTCTTACATTACAAACGTAACAACACCAAGTCACGATCACACCCAAGTATGGTCTCGAATGTAATGCAGCTAAATTATAGTTTTCCTTCCTATTAGCTTTCTGTTATTGTATATTATACTCAGAAGTGACAACACTAACAACACAAATATTCTTTTTTAGGTTTTTTCTTATTTTTCTAATCTCCTCCGTCTCTATTTCACAATGTTACCAGATTGACGTATGGTTTTAACGTTCAGTTCTGAGAAGTTTTTGCGGCTTAAGTTGAGATATCGCCACAGGGCAAATTTTATAACGTATTTTAGTACAGTGTTACTTTCATGTCATATAGACAGTCGCAATTACTTTTAAATAATATGCATTTGACAAATTTAATTTATAAATGTTGAGGTTAAGAAGAAGAATTAACGTTTTTCTCTAAAAATTATAAACACTATTAATTTTTAAATCAGACTAGACTAGTTTCTGCTTCCTTTAAAATGTTTTCTTTTGCAAAAAATTACTGCATATGTTATAATCTCATATTATTTATAGCAACAAACGTTACAAGTTTTGTTATATTTTTTTTTAACTGCATTTTTTTAATCTTGTTATATAAAAATTAAATAATTTCTAAAACAAGAATTTTATATTGTTTTTTTTTTTTTAAATAACGGGGGATTGCTTTTAAATGAGAATTTTTGGCTGTGCTGGCCATTTTAGTATTTTGTTATGAATTGAATTGGTTTTATTTAGATATCATCCTTTCAAATTAGAGATTTTGTGTTAAAATAACGTACAAAAACCAGAAAATTATCTTCGAAATTTTTGTTTATAATATTCAATAGAAAAATTAAATCAATATATATGAATTTATTGTGGACCATTTAATGATGAAATAAGTTCCGATTTCTGTATGCTAGAAAATAACTAACATAAGTCATACAATACATAATTATAAAAGAATACTTGAACAAATACCAATATTATGGATAATGCGATACAATTTGCATAGACCCAAATTTAAAGACTTAGATTATATGAATCCACATCTCATATTGTTAAAGCTATTCATTGTAAAATTACTAACAAATTCTTCTTAGTTTTAACGACAATGTCAATGACAGAAAAATATTTTGATTTCCTGCCTTTTTTAAAAAAATTATTATATGTATATAAGTTTTTAATTATTAAAACTAGTTTTTCAAATTGTAATATTTGTTCCCTGAAGAAGTCACCCAATGTGGAGACGAAATATTGGAAATAAATAATTAATAAATAAATAAATCTTAAGCTCGTTAAAACTAAGAAGATTAAAATAAAAGAAGATCGAAGAAAACTTAATATTACAAAAAAAATTTAAAATTGGGAACACGAATCAAAAATATATTGTAAAGCACTCAATGAAAATTAATAAAATCGTGGTATTCTTGAATTTTTTAATTTATTTAAAAAAACTAATCATTTGTTTTAAAAAGATTAAGTTCGATTTTTATTTAAGACACTCTAATAACTACTAAAAATTAAATATTCCAGATTTTTCACTATTTCAAGCCGGTTTGGATTTGCCATTATAATTGTAAAAAGTGAGTAACTCTGAAAAGTTAAAAAAGCTATAAAAAAGTAATCTATGTGTATCAGAAAAGTCAATCTAATATGCTTAATGCGAATTACATATTACCAAATTCGCTAAAAACTTAAGTGTTTTTTTAATAAAAAAGTTTTATATTACATATTATAAAAAGTGCTAAAAAGCTGCCCTTTTCAGATTTTAATTTGGAAATTATAGATTATTCTTATTCCCAGATAACTACAAAATTGATGCCTGCTGAAAAACTTTGGAAACATTAAAATGTGATTGAGAAAAATTGCGCTAAATTCCGTAAAAGTATAGTTTCTTAGAATATTTAAAAACCTGTACATTTCAGCGGACCACAACCGATACGATTTCGTTCATTGCCGTTTGGTTAAAGTAAACTCTTTATATTTTATTTATATTTTAAAGTTGCTAAACATTAAGTTCTATTGAAAACTTATCATTTAATAGTAATCACCCGTTATTACAGCTTTTTATACATTTTTTTTTTTTTTTAAACCAATACTTTTTTAATTTAAACCAATACTCAGGGGATGCCCCCTACTCATGCAGTGCATTGTATTGATCAGGAAAATAGGGTATGGGAGGGAGGAAAGAGGGAGTAGTGTTTGTGGATATTTGATTTAAATTTTTCTAAATTGTAAGTACAGGGAAGACTTCTGCAGGAAGTTTGTTCCACATACGAATCGTTCGACTAAAAAACGAATTTTCTCTGTAATGCGTTGTGCGAAACACAGGTTGGTTGGTTGGTTGGTTTAAGTGGCAGCTCACTCTATTCGTGAGCATCAAGTAGAGTCAAAAAGCGACTCCGTTTTGAAGAGACCACACTACCCGTAAGGAACTAGTAGCCGGAGTACTAGACCCACCCCGTTCGGTTAAGATAACGTATGAGATCACCGAATCCCACACGTGATATTACCGAGAGGTCGTCCAGTATATGGTCACCCAAGATCCGGAGTCGAATATTCTGCAGCGCCGGACAATCGCAGAGAAGATGCTCCACAGTCTCCTCCTCCTCGCCCGGTATGCCGCAGCTGCGACAATGCGAACCGCGTACAATCCCAAGTCTAATGCCATGCCTACCAATCAGCCAGTGACCGGTCAGAACAGCCGTCAGCCTCGAGACATCCCTCCTGCTCCTGCTCAGGAGAGAGTTTGTACGCCCAAGGTCGTAGTTGGGCCACGTAAGTCTCGCGGTCCTACAGGTATCCAAATTATGCCACCTGTTCCCCGCCCTGCAGGACAATCAACTACAAATGGATGGGCTCTACTAGATAAGCGAGTATTACGAATAAAAACTCGGGCTAGTGGAATAAGTTCACTTATCTCAGATGAGCATCTCCCATTGTAATATCGATAGAAAAGTGTCACAAAACCCACATTTCGACGATGCTAAAATGAATCAATAGAGTTGGATACACTACTGTCATTGATAAGCTTCAGCGCCCTCCCCTGAATACGGTCCAGAAGCTTCAGAATAGACAGTGGAGCCCCTGCCCATATATGAGAGTTGTATTCCATTTTTGGCCGGATATAGCTGGTATAAATAGTAAGGAGATTGGATGGAGTGAAGTAAGTCTTGCACCGTTTTAGAAAACCGAGACACTTGAATGCCTCTTTCGACACTTGAAATACGTGCTTATTCCAACGGACATCACACTGTATTCTCATGCCCAGAACATCAAGAGTATCCGATTCCTCAATACCAATACCATCCATAGTTACAGGTGACAATGTTAATTCCACAGCCCGTCTGTGGGTTAACATACAACATTGGGTCTTGCGTGCATTAAAATCGTCCTTATTCGCGCGACCCCACTCGGAGATTGTAGAAAGGTCTTAATTGAGTGCGTCTTTCATGTTCTGCTGCCGAATGCCCTCTATCTCCAAAGAGCTTGGCCTGTGATCGAATGAAAATTAATGACAAATGTTGCTGTCATCTGCAAAAGAGTAGATAGGATTGAAGGTCTGACCAAGAAGGTCTTTAATAAAAATAAGAAAAAGGGTAGGAGAAAGAACAGATCCTTGCGGTACCCCTGAATTTAGCTGAAACTCGTTTGATGAGACCCCATCTAAAACAACACGTATAGTGCGGTCTCTGAGAAAACTCGTTATAAATCGAGTGAAGACACTACCGACACCAAAAGCAATTAGCTTAGTCACGAGTCCCCGTGCCACACACGATCGAACGCCTTAGAAATATCTAGAGCAACCACTTTACTCTCACCAAAGCGGTGGATTGACCGGCTCCAACGTTCCGATAGAAATGCCAACAGGTCTCCCGTAGTTCGACCACTACGGAAGCCATACTGTCGATCATTTAAAAGTGAATTGGTCTCTAAATATTTCACAAGATGGTGGTTAACCATGGTCTCCATCACTTTGGAAAGCGCAGAGCAAATTGCGATTGGGCGGTAATTTTCAGGGTTGTTAGCCGCACCCTTTTTAGGGATAGGTTGGACATTTGCCACCTTCCAGCATGAGGGGAAAATTCCCGCACGGTACGAAGAGCTGAAAAGTTTTGCCAATTTACGTGCCAACGTTAAAGAGCACTGTTTCAGCACCAGTGCTGAAATGTGTTTTTATAGAGATATAGAACTTTGGAATGGATTAAAACAAAGAGGGCTTTATTAAATTTACATGAAATTAACTTTATTCGAAAGATAATCGTTTGGCATTATAATTTAAATATGACTTCTGGCATATGACCGCCACGGCTGCATCGGACGTAGTCTACTCTCGCCGTCCAATTTTTGATGACTTTTGCAACGTTTGTCACCGTATATTGGCAATAACGCGGCGAACGTTGTCCTCCAAGTGGTCAATCGTTTCGGGCTTATCGGCGTATACAAGCGACATAACATACCTAACAGAAAATAGTCCAGCGGAGTTAAATCGCACGATCTTGGAGGCCGATTCAAGGGTCCGAAACGTTAAACTATGCGGTTACCAAGCGTTTTTTTCCATAAATGAATTGTGGTACGAGCTGTGTGATATGTTGCGCCGTCTTGTTGAAAACACAGCTCCTGCACATCATGGTTGTTCAATTGAACGAAAATGTCAGTAATCATGGCTCTATAGCGGTCACCATTGACTGTAACGTTCTCACCAGCATCTTTTTAAGGAAATACGGACCAATAATTTCACCAGCCCATAAAGCACACTAAACAGTCAATTTTTCTGGATGTAATCGTGTCTCCACATACGCTTGAGGATTATCATCATTCCAAATACGGTAGTTTTAGTTTTAGTTAATCGAATTAATTCCTCTGATGGACGATTATGTTGACCGCAAAATGAACTTTGTGCGTGATATGTATTTCGAATAGAACCATGATTTTCAAAATAAATTTGCACAATTTGGAAGCGTTTTTCAGGCGTCAGTCTATTCATGTTGAAATGACAAAGCAAGGTAAACATAAATCACTTGACAGCTGACAAAATGCCCGTCAGTTAAAAAAATGTTGCCAACTTAAAATTTTATACCTGTATAAAAAACACTCTTTATAATCCTTGTTACATTACAAGTCTCTGTATATTATTTTTTTTAAAACCTAAATATTTAATATGCGGTAAATTGCCATTTTAGGGGATTCAATTGTGGTTATTTATTTAATATTATATTACACACAAATAGCAAGTTAAGAAAAATTTACCTTTCAATTATTTAAAATTTTTTACAAAATTGTTTGTTTTCTTTGGATTAGTAAAATGAGCTTAAGTAACTTCAAAATATTTACTTATGTATAATACGTTTTACTTATAATATGTGTTTCCTTAGTTATTTCCATTTTCATTACTTAAGGTCTGGTTTCTAGACATCTTTTTGGTTTTTTAAGTAAAAGAAAAACTTAAAAATTTAGTAGATCGGAAATAATACAAAAATATGAAAAATATTCTTCTAGTTCTTAGAAAATATACGAATTGGAAATACCAAATTATAGAAATACTTATAAAATGATGTTAAGCAGAAGTTTTAGACAATAGTTGATACGAACACACAAAAAGTATCATATGGCAGAAAAAACAGTACTCGAAGGAATTAGGAAACATTTTTGAAGTTAACTTTTAGAACCATAGTCGTTTATATACAACTGTAAACAGTTGAAAGAACAGAAGAGCATACCCTACACTGATAATAATCCATGCATATAAATACAAATAAAATGTCATAATAATAAATAGTTTTTTTTGTGCGCCAACTAGTACCAACTAGTAGCGCGCTGGGGGTAGTAACAGGTCACCGATTCGGTTATTTTTACTTGTCGAAGATATCAGATTACCATACTGGTTTAAGTGAATATGCAACAGAAAAAGTACCTAACACGCACACTCATAGAAATAAACATGTAAAATAGCAGAAAAAGCTACTAAAAATCTAGTAAAAATGACGTTGTAAAATTAATATTGACGTTGTGTAAAACAATATTTCTAAACTCATAATAATCCATGTATAAAAATACGAAATTAAAGTCAAAACAACGAAAACTAGCGTAAAATGTACAAAATTTCGTTTATTTTACGAAAGTTTTCGTTTCTTCTAACATTTTTTCGTGTTTTTATTCATGGAGTATTATGAGTTTGTAATAACTACTGTATATGGGTAAATAACTAAATTTTATTTAAAAATGTTTAAGTTAATTTTTTATTATTTTTTTTTTTTTTCAAAAATACGAAATTTTAAAAATTTTTTTTAAAACTAATTTTTATAAATATCAGCCAAATATTACTTAAATTTATTTTATAACGCGTGTTTGACATTTTTAAGTAAAATATATTTACAAAACTTAATTTTCTCAATTATTTTTGATAAAAAATAGAAATTTTAAATTTTTTCCTTTTAACCGAGTAATTCGGCCATTGTGTTGTTCGGCCGAATAGTGTTGTTATTTGGTATTCAGCCGAATAATAAAAACATTCAGAACACTGATTAGAAAATGAATATTAGTGGTACCCTATGCCAATTTAGTAGTTGGACAAATTTAAAATGCTTGTAGTTAAAAAAAAATTATTTTTATTGAAAAATTATTTTTCTATATAACACAACCTAGACAAAAACTTATTAATTCACTTTTTGTAGACAACCAACGGACCGCTATCTTCTATTTGGCGTATTTTATGTTTAATACCTCCTAGAGTTGTGATTAATCGTTCATTTTAGTGACTTGGTCAGTATCGTTCAATTCGAGTCAGTGAACTAGTTCGTTCAAATCGTTCAATCGTTCTTTTTCCTTTGACTTGTAACTGATCTGCGTGTTGTGAACTGTGTCGTTCGTTTGACAATTATTACGCACTATTCATGTTTTACGAGTTTTTTTTTTCAAACAAAAAGTGTTACAAAAAGTGTTATAAAATTGCAACTTTTCTAACAAAAATTTATTTATTTTGTGTAAAAAAACATTTTATTTGTATGACTATAATTGCTTTTCCTAATTTGAAACAATATTACTACTATTTCATAAAAAAAAAAATTGCTCTTACAAGTAGTTTTAATAAAATAGTGAATAAAAAGAACGAAATGAACGATTAAACGAAATGAACGATTGAACGAAATGAACGATTGAACGACAAGATCGAATATTGGTGAACGAGTCATATCGTTCAATTGAGTGAGTCGTTCAATTGAACTAGTTCGTTCATGAAGGACACAACTCTAATACCTCCCATCATGCTTTGTGCGACATTCATGTATTTTTTTTTTCCAGTGCTTTTAATTGTTTTCTTTAATTCTTCAGTGCATTTGGCTTCCCAACCATTTTTACGATTTTGGCATAAAAGACCATAAAAGTCCTCAATTGAAAGCGTATTTCTGTACAAATATCTCTTGTCATCCTAGTATGGATGAAGAACTGCTCTTTCTAAATATCTTTAATTTTTTAAAAAACTTTTCGGAAATATCTTGATGACGTCCAATTCCAACTTGGTATGTCTCTTTTAAGCATATGTTCTAAGAAGTAATAAATTCAAGCCTTCAACATTAATGCTTATGCATTATTTACTGCTTCATTCTATGCACTATTCACTGCTTCAAAGTAGTCATTTAGGAAAGTACAAAAAAATGCCTTCCCTAATTGCTTTATTGTATGCAAGGCAGTTAAGCGCTATTTGGAAGCATACACACAGAGAACAAATTTGCTGGTTACCAACTGAAACTCGTTTACTTCGACCAATAGTTTTCACAACAAATTTCGGTTAGTTCAAACTAAATTTTAGTTGCAACACCCAAAATATTCAGTAATCTAATGTTAATATCGTTATATTGACTGAATTTATAAGTTGCTACAATTAAGATAAACTTTTCAATTCGGTTGACACTTTATTTCTCTGTGTATACAAATGTAGTTACTTCCAAAGTGCATATACAAATAAAGAGACTATATTTCCCACGCATCTCAGCAACAAAATATCGAAATCGGGCAAGCAAATGAAAACATTTTTTTCACTGAAAAATGATTGCAACTTGTTGATAAACAAATTGTTGCTTAAACAGTCACCTTTATTTTGCTTATAATTTGTTATTTTCTATTAAAATTTAATGTATTTGAATTTCATCTTGCTGATTTTTTCATTAATATTTAAAATAATTAAACATTTTGGTCAATTATTATTTAAAAACATGATAAAAATTAATTAAAACTTTTAAATTTCTGCAATAGGTTTTCATTTGTTCGGTGTGAGTTTACGAACAAATAAAAAAGAGAGCAGATTGAGCTACATTGAGCAGTATGGAAACCCACTGTTACTACTTACCAAATCTAGGTAATTTTTTTGCTGGATAAAGAGTGGCTATAAAGTAAATATATTATTGTGGCATTGTTTGCGTTACAGTTTTTGTTGTTGTTATTATTTTTTATTAAGAGTAGTATGTGGTCCATATAACCGTTTTATTGTATATATTTACAATGCAATTAAATAAACAAATAACATTATGTATATAAAAATAAACACGTGTGTATGTGTTTATTAATGTAAATGTCTGTATCTTTTTGTATAAAGAGATAAAATAAATATAGTTCACTAAAATATACATGCACACAGAGAAATAAAGTGCCAACCGAAGAGAAAAGTGTATTTTATTGGTAACATCTAATAAATTAGTTAGTAAAATCATATTTAAATTAGATTTCTAAATATTTTCGGCGTTGAAACTAAACTTCAGTTGCAGTAACTGAACAGTATTGTGAAAACCCAAAATTCGGTTTTATCAACCAATTTAGTAGTAATAAACGACTTTAAGTTGTGTTAACAGAATTTCAGTTTGCAAATAGCAAATTTTTTCTCTGTGTGTATAAAAACTTATTTACTCCAACATTAAAAACTAATTGAATATACTGTGGCTCACAACAAATGCAATTATCCAATAAATATTTAATTTTAGTTTGTTTTACCAAGCTTTATGATAGTTTTTTCCCCCATTAATGGTTTTAAAATAAACAGAACAGTTTTCAATTTAATCACAATTTTTTTAAATGAAAATAGAAAATATATATAAACAAAAATAATTGCAATAAAAAAAAATAAATTTGTAAAATTAAATTTTTTCAGCGTTTATAAATAAAATTTGTACATTTTAAATGGACCTTTAAAATATTTTAAATGCATTTATTTGTTTTTGTCACTTAAAATGCCTTAGAAAACTGTTTTATGATTTTTAATTTTATTTGTCTTTAAAATATTTTAAGTACATTTATTTGTTTGAGAAGATACTTTAGATGCATGTTCACATTCTTCTAGGTCCTGTCAACACCCTCGAGATCCTGCGAAAATCTTCCGAGTTCCTGCGAAGATCGTTCCAGGTTCTGAGAATATCTGTGGAGTTCATCAACAACACTGGCGGATACAGCTGCTATATTTTCCTTTGTCCGCACTCTTCGTATGCTGGTTAAATGTCCAATAATGTAAATTTAGTCGCAAGATACCGAATAGCAGCCTCAAAAATCGCCCAAACTGATCATAAATTGGAAGAGAGAAAGAATTTTGATAATAAAATTGAATAATCTGCAAGCGTTGTTTGTTTGTAAGTCGATCCATGGTTAAATTATAGACCAAACTGAACATGTTTAACAGTAACATGTTACACGAAAAAAGCTGACCTGCCAAAAACAGTGTTGCCAAAAATAAAATTGCTAAAATTTCACCCTTCACAATCAAATCAACTGAATTACAATCAAATCATTATTTAATCCAGACTAATTATTATCTTACAAAAAACTTATATCCCACGTTATGTTAATTCCACAAAAATTTATGTGAAGTTAATTTGATAAAGTTGTATTCCTGTAGAAAGTAATTTGGCGGGCTTTTAGTCTTGTGGCGTTATTACTGGTGTAAAGATCGTTTAAAGTGTGATTATTATCTAGAAATGCTACAAATATATAAATTAACATAAAAGTGTTATTAACCAAATAATTTAAGATTGTTATATTGAGTCAACAGTAAACTGTCTGGTTGGAATTTTCGACAACAAGGGCCAATAAGGAATATTCCTGGTGCCGGCAGATAAAGAAACGGTGCACATTTATGACAATATTGGACGGATACAGAAGAGTATTTGGGAAGATGGAGAAACATTAACCAGGAGACGTTCGACACAAGTTGGCCTCTCACGAGGGTTGCTGCAGAAAATTTTGCATACAATAAGAATGTTTCCATACAAAATTCAGCTTGTCCAAGAATTGAAAACGACAGATTACCGGCATCTACTTGATTATGCAATTTATTTCCGGCAAAAAGTAGAAGAAAATCATGATTTTATTAATAATTTAGCCCATTTCCCATTTGGGCAAAACTGCAGGATATGGGCTACGGAAAATCCAAGAGTAGTTTAATAACGACAATTTAAATGGGTGTAATTGTCGTTATTAACTGTTTTGTGCGGTGTTTCGTCTGAAAGGATAATTGGCTATTTTTTTTTTTTTTTAAATGAAAACGGAGTTGGGCAAAGTTGGAAAATTCTCTAAGGCCGTCCGTCGAAAATTATCCGCAAGTATGGTTCCAACAGGATGGATCCACATCGCACATTGCGAGGGCCACAATGGCTCTTTTACTCGACATATTTGGTGAATGAATTATTTCATGTATAAGAGAAATAATTCGCTTATACCGGATTTAACCGTTCCACATTGTTTCCTTTGGTGTTATTTGAAAGGAAA
>CM037854.1:56521269-56565773 GCA_021234595.1 Delia radicum
GAATAATATGTACCACCCAGTCTTCTTAAGAGAACTGTTGTAAAAATTATGTCACTGTTCCTTGTCATTGTTAAGAACAAATACACATACATTCATACAATGTATGTGGGTATTATTTATGTCTTTTCGTAATGTTTTGTTAAATAAATGTTGTTGTTTGATTTTTTTGTGTAAAATAATAGAAAAGGGAAAATTCATTGAAATTATGGCTCAATGACAACATGAAAATTCGACAACATTTAAATAATTTAAAACGAATTTGAATTAAAAATACATTGATCTGAATTGAATTGTGTTTGTTTATTAAACAAAAAATTCTAAAATAAAAACTTTAATCGGTTTAAAAACAGCAGAGTTGTTGGATGTGCTGTAGACCATTTAATCAAGAAAATCAAGCCCAAAAATTCGAAATTTATTAAATTACCTACAGCAAAAATATTTTTGTAATCTATAATAAAATATCTGTATAATAAAATTAAACATTTCTATTTATAAATAGAGAAAATATATATTTTAATGAAGCTGCGTTTTTAATGTTACAAAATATTGAGTAATGTTGGGCCCAAAGTGCATTAAACGATTTCTAGGTAATTAAATTCAATAAAGAAAATCTGTATTTTGTTATTTATAATTAAAAATTATGATGTGAGCAAAATTTTACCTCTATTATGCAGATATTTGAAAGAAACTGCGTTTTTTAATGTTAAAAAATATTGGGACATTTTTGGACCCAAGTGCACAAAAGGGTTATTTAAGTTTGTTTTTCTTTTTAAATAATAAATAACAACAACATAAAATAATTTAGTCAACTTTCATTCAAATACGAAGATACCACATGATTTTTCGTTATCAATTTCATGAAATCTTCAAAATTTCTAAAAAATTTACCTTTGACCTTAAAATTTGACCTTTGCCGTAGTTCGATTTTGACCAAATTTTCAGAATATAGTGCTTGTGGTTTGTTTCATAAAACTCTGAATAGAATTAATTGTTACTTGTTAAAAGTAGATAAATTTTACCTTATGATCGAATTTTGTGCAAAAAAGGCGTTTTCCTCGAAATCCGCCGAATTTAAATAGCTGCCCTTACTAAATTAAACGTGGGATATGTGTAGTTTTTGGTATTTTTATTTTAAATTTTGTACTTAATGAGACCTTAGTGTGCAATTTTTTTTTTTTTAATTTTGTTTAACAAAATTTTTTAAAATTTGAAATTGGAGATTTGAAAAACACGCCAAAAATATTGTTGGTTTCCATTTTCCCCCATACAAAACACACTTTCAATTTCCAATCGATTTCCGCCTCGTGTTTTCTTTATCCAATCGGCACCAAACCTCATATTAAATGTTTTTACATACAAAGGAACCAAACTAGCCCATATCTTGACTACAGAAATCACTTTAATTTTTTGGACCCTTTAAGTAATTTAAATGTAAAATGATTTATTAATTCTTTAATGTAATAATATCAAAATTTACGAATCCCCAGAAGAAGTCGTCAAATAATCGACGAAACGTCGTGACAAAACTGTAAACAAAAATTTTGTCTTGTATTACATGAATATTTTAGGTCTTATTAGCTCAAAAAATTAACAAATAAATATATTGTTTGGCTTTTACTTTAAAAAACTCATAATTTGAATGCCATAATAGTATCCATAATATCACTTACATTCATAAATTAAAAAAATAAATCAAATGAAAACATTGTTCTAGAGTTTACGATGCGTATGATTAATTTGAATTTCCCCTAATAAAATCACGTATACGTCATGTTGTAGAAATTTTGTACGTCTTAAATTAATTTTTGCAATAATTTGTTAGTAATGACCAGCTGTCGCAGCTCTAGAAAAGTAAAAATAACAAGAAACAAAAACATAAAATGTTTTCTTTTGCAAAAAATTACTGTATATGTTATAATCTCATATAATTTATAGCAACAAAAGTCACAAGTTTTATTATATTTAATAAATGACAAGTTTTTAAAGGCATTTTTTTTTAATCTCAATAAAAATTAATAATTTCTAAAACAAAAATTTTATATTATTTTTTATAAATAACGGAAGGATTACTATTAATGAGAATTTTTTGCAGTTGCTGCCATTTAAGTATTTCTTAATGAATTGAATTGGTTTTTACTTTAGATATCATCCTTTCAAATTAGAGAATTTGTGTAAAAATAAACCGTATAAGAACCATTGTTAAAATTTCTAAAAAATTGTTCTAGTTTTAACAATACAGTCAATGACAGAAAATATTTTTGTTTCCTGCCTTTAATTATTAAAACTAGTTTTCAAATTGTAATATTTGTTTCCTGAAGAAGTCACCCATGTGGAGACGAAATATTGGAAATAAATAATTAATAAATAAATGATCATAAGGATCGTTATAAAACTACATTGGTCGTTAAAACTAGAAAAATAATTAAAAGAAGATCGTAAGAAAACTTAACATTACTAAAAAAAATTTAAAATTAGGAACACGAATCAAAAATATATTGTAAAGCACTCGATGGAAATTAAAAAAATCGTGGTATTCTTGAATTTTTTAATTTATTTAAAAACAATACTCATTTATTTTAGAAAGATTAAGTTCAATTTTCTTTGAAGACACTTTAATAACTACTAAAAATTAAATACTCCAAATTTGTCACTATTTCAAGGCGGTTTGGATTTGCCATTATAATTGTAAAAAGTGAGTAACTCTGAAAGTTAAAAAAAGCTATAAAAAGTACTCTATGTGTATCAGAAAAGTCAATTTAATATGCTTAATGCGAATTACATATTACCAAAATTCGCTATATTTTATATTATATATTATAAAAAGTGCTAAAAAGCTGCCCTTTTCAGATTTTTTATTTGGAAATTATATATTATTCTTATTCTCAGATAACTACAAAATTGATGCCTGCTTAAAAAGTTTGAAAAATAAAAATGTGATTGAGAAAAATTGCGCTTAATTCTGTACAAGTGTAGTTTCTTAGAATATTTAAAAACCTGCTCATTTCAGCGGACCACGACCGATACGATTTCGTTCATTGTCGTTTGGTTGAAGTGAACTCTTTATATTTAATTTATATTTTAAAATTAAGTTGCTAAACATTAAGTTCTATTGAAAAATTATCATTTAATAGTAATCAACCGTTATTAAAGCTTGTTATACTTAGTTGATCTATGAGTTGCATGTGAGATGTTATTTTTAGTTCGAGTAAAGATTGATGATAATTTTTGTTTATTATTCAATATAACGAGTGTTTTTATAGATGTATAGATCTTTGGAATGGAATAAAACAAAGACGGAATTTATTAAATTTACAGTAATTTAATTTATTCGAAAGATAATCGTCTGGCATTATAATTTAAATATGACTTCTGGCATATGACCGCCACGGCTGCATCGGACGTAGTCTACTCTCGACGTCCAATTTTAATGACTTTTGCAACGTTTGCCACCGTATATTGGCAATAACGCGGCGAACGTTGTCCTCCAAGTGGTCAATCGTTTCGGGCTTATCGGCGTATACAAGCGACTTAACATATCTAACAGAAAATAGTCCAGCGAAGTTAAATCGCACGATCTTGGAGGCCGATTCAAGGGTCCGAAACGTTAAACTATGCGGTTACCAAAGTTTTCTTCCATAAATGAATTATGGTACGAGCTGTGTGACATGTTGCTCCGTCTTGTTGAAAACACAGCTCCTGGACATCACTGTTGTTCAATTGATGAACGAAAAAGTTAGTAATAATGGCTCTATAGCGGTCACCATTGACTGTAACGTTCTGACCAGCATATTTTAAGGAAATACGGACCAATAATTCCACCAGCCCATAAAGCACACCAAACAGTCAATTTTTCTGGATGTAATCGTGTCTCCACATACGCTTGAGGATTATCATCACTCCAAATACGGTAGTTTTAGTTAATCGAATTAATTCCTCTGATGAACGATTATGTGGACCGCAAAATGGACTTAGTGCGTGATTCGTATTTCGAATGGAACCATGATTTTCAAACTAAATTGTCACAATTTGGAAGCGTTTTTCAGGCGTCAGTCTATTCATGTTGAAATGACAAACCAAACTAAACACAAATCACTAGACAGCTGACAAAATGCCCGCCAGTTAAAAAAGTGTTGCCAACTTAAAGTTATATACCTGTATAAAAAACACTCTTTATAATCCTTGTTACATTACAAGTCTCTGTATATTATTTTTTTTAAATCCTAAATATTTAATATGCGGTAAATTGTCATTTTAGGGGATTAAATTATGGTTATTTATTTTATATTATATTACACACAAATAGCAAGTTAAGAAAAATTTACCTTTCAATTATTTAAAATTTTTTACAAATTTGTTTGTTTTCTTTGGATTAGTAAAATGAGCTTAAGTACCTTCAAAATATTTACTTATGTATAAAACGTTTTACTTATAATATGTGTTTCCTTAGTTATTTCTATTTGCATTACTTAAGGTCTGGTTTCTAGACATCTTTTTGGTTTTTTAAGTAAAAGAAAAACTTAAAAATTTAGTAGATCGGAAATAATACAAAAATATGAAAAATATTCTGCTAATTCTTAGAAAATATACGAATTGGAAATACCAAATTATAGAAATACTTATAAAATGATGTTAAGTAGAAGTTTTAGACAATAGTTGATACGAACACACAAAAAGTATCATATGCCAGAAAAAACACTGAGTACTCGAAAGAATTAGGAACATTTTTTAAAGTTAACTTTTAGAACCATAGTCGTTTATATACAACTGTGAACAGTTAAAAGAATAAAAGAGCATACCATACACTGATAATAATCCATGCATATAAATACGAATAAAATGTCATAATAATAAATAGTTTTTTTGTGCGCCCCGGTAGGCTAATTGGTAGCGCGCTGGTGGTAGTAACAGGTCGGTTCTTTTATATGAAAGTAACCGGTAACTTTACTTGTCGAAGATATCATATCACGATACTGGTTTTAAAATTTAAATTTTAAATTTAAATTTAAATTTTTAAATTTTATTTAAAATTTTTTTGGTACCAAATTTTTTTTATAATTTTTTTGGTACCAAATTAAAATGCGTTATCGTTGTCATAAAAAAAGTTTTTTTTTAAATGTGAATAACTATGGCAAAATTTAACACTAAAATATTTTTTTTTAATTTGAAAAACATTAACAAAAAAAAATTTTTATTATGCCCAAAATTTCGAAATTTTTATCCATTTGCGCGACCTTATAAAGTTATACGATTTGGCTCAAATTTCATCATAGATTTTTTAGATGACATAGAACAATTTTGACACGTATGAGCAGCAAAAATCTAAAAATCGTATTTAAGAACCAGTCTAGAACACACAGAGAAAGATTTAGCTATTTGAAACTGAAATTCGGTTACTACGACTTAAATTCGGTAATTTTTTTTTTTTTTACGTTGAACCAACACTCAGGGGATGCCCCTACTAATGCATTGCATTGTGTTGGTATCTGGAAAATAGGTTATGGGGAGGAGGAAAGAGGGAGTAGTGTTTGTGGACATTTGACTTGAATTTTTCTAAATTGTAATTTGCAGGGAAGACTTCCGCAGGGAGACAATTCCACATACGGCTAGTGCGACTGAAAAACGAATTTTCTCTGTAATGCGTTGTGCGATTTGCCGGGCTAGAGACAACAAACGGATGAGATCTACTTGACAAGCGGGTAGTACGAACAGAGACCCGGTCCCTCGGGATGAGTCGGCTATCTCAGCAGAACACTTCCCATGGTAATATCTATAGAACAAAGTCACACAACCCACATTCCGACGATGCTCCAACGAGCCAATAAAGTTCGAAACCCTACTGTCGTTGATAAGCATCAGATGGTTGGAGCAACTTAACATTAGTTTTCACAACAAAGTTCGGTTAATTCAACTAAATTTTTGTTCAAGCACCCATAATATTTAGAAATCGAATGTAAATATCATTGCACTAACTGAATTTATAAGTTGTTACTACTGATAAACACTTTTAAATTCGGTTGGCACTTTATTTCTCTGCGTGTATACAAACATCTTTAAACTGACAATCAGATATGTTTGTCACGTTTTTTTTTTTTTTTTTTTCTTTTATTTGCCTTACTTTACGTCAAAAAGTATCTAGGAGTAAAATGTACAGATTGACACATTTAAATATATGCAAAACATTTAAACGACCACATGTTTAATCTACAAGTCAATGACTTACAAAAAAAAATAAATAAAAGGAAAATATAATGGATTCCATTTTACTCTTTTCATCCGGTTATGTTAGTTTTGTAACATGACACACTTTTAATCCACAATATGTGTCGTTGAGTTATGTAAAGAGTCGCTGAACATTTGGCTTGTGGCATTGACATTAATTGCGTACAGACATATGTTTGTATGTAGTTTAACGCATACACATATAAACATTAACACTTACTTTACACTAACACATGCTCATACATGGGTTGAACTGTCATAAACATAACACGAATAGCCGAACAAAATGTCGCAATGCAGAAATTGTATTACAAAAAAACGTGACAAATTGTTGGTCCAAAAACCAAATATATTTAAATAATGTATAAAAACAGTTTAAATTTTTTATTATAAATTTAATGATTTTAACCGAAATTTCTTTGATATAATTAATTTAGTAAATGGATTATTTTAAAACGCTTGTAATTAAAAAACTAATCATTCTTTTGAAAAGTGTATTTTATTTATAACACAGTTTACAGTAGAGTAATGTAGTTCGTGAACGACCTAGTTCAATGGAACTAGTCTTTACTTTACTAGTGAGCTAGTTCGAAATCTTCAGCTCTTTTAGGTCTTTCCTCTTTTTGTCCTTTTTTATCATTTGAGTAATATCTCTCTTTTTTATGTTGCTTTTGAGTTTACTCTTGTTTTTTTTAGTGTTGTCAGCTCAATTTTTTTTAATGTTGAAAAAAAGTGTCTAGTATAAATAATTAACTAAAAAATTATCAAACAAACGATCTAAATTTTACGTGCTTTTTTGACGTTTGCATGATTTGCGTATTTCGGTACAAAAGGTATGTCTTTTGCATTAAGCCATTCTAACGTATTTTTGGCATAATGACAGCTTGTTAAATCTGGCCAATATAATATGTCGTCTTTAGAGTATATATTTCTGATAAATTTTTTTAAGTTTACTAAGCTTTTATTAATGTAAACATCCGCGTTTACAGACATAGCTTTTGAATCCTGGATGCAAAGCTGTGATATATATTTGCTAAAACGGCTGCCCGCTACACTGATAGAATTTTCCTTCATAGTATTAATGAAACGATTTCATTAAAATCGATTCATTGGTTTAATGAAAAACTTCATTAACTGAATGGAAAATCATTAATATTGGTGTTTTTTTCATTAGCATTTTTTAGGATTTTTTCATAATTTCATAAAAAAAATTCATTAAATCAATGAAAAATTTTCAAATTTTTTTGAATAAAAATTTTGACTTGAAATAAGAAAAAAATTTTTTTTTTTTTTTAAAGAGAAGCAACTCAGGAAATTCTTCCTATTAATTAATGTGTAGCTTTCTTTGGAAAGGGGATAGTGGAGAGATGAAAGGTGGTGAAAGATGAAGGGATTCAAACATGGCAACACTATAAATGCGCGAGTAGATAAGTCTTAGAACAGTTGTTGCTCGCCACCTGATGAGAGTTGACGAATTTATTGGAGCTTTTTGTTTCATAGCCCTGATTCATTATTTTACTTCGGTAGGGTTAAGTGCTATGGAAACACCGAAGGTGGACGCAGCGATACATATAAGTGATAGAAAACTCATACATATTATTTTTATAAATTGATGTTGTCTTCACCGGGAATCGAACCCGGGACCATCTGTGTAACAGTCCAACGCGCTAACTATTACACCATTATTACAACGCCCACATGATTTAATGAAAACACCTTTCATTGACTCAATAAACGTTTCTTTGGGGACTTTTTTATGAAAAAATTCATTGGATTAATGAAGGAATTCATTAATACTACGCACAAATTTCTATCAGTGTAGTGTGGCCAAATCGTATGGGAATCCTAGAGTAAATCGTACAAGCTAGGGTAGCCAAAATTATGAAATAGTGTGTCGATCATAATTTATTGGCAAAATTTCAACATCTTACGACTGCTGGAAGGCGGCACACAGCATGTTTCATTAAAACAAAGCAGGATGCTTTAACAAAATTTATAAACCAATGCAGTCAACTGTGCTTGAAATTTGACAAAAAAAAACAGTAATTTGTGTTTTTGTTTATAAAAAAAACAAAAGAAATACGTTTTAAACGAATAATCACCAATTTTGTCGATTAACCGACCCGAATAACCGGTTAATCGACTTTATCGATTTTTCGAATAATTCCTACACCGGTTAACCTGTTGTCCCAATCGAATTCAGTTGTCATGACCAAATTCGGTTTCCATAATCCCCAATTCGGTTTCACCAACCGAATTCACTTGTGCACAACCGAATTTGTGAGGTTGCAGCAACCGAATCCATTCAGTTGGATGAAATCTTTCGAATTTTATGGAAGTGTACATACAAAGCGTCAAAGTTTGACGGTGAATTGCGAATACCACCGCTAGAGAGCGTAATAAGTGTACAAAAACTTCAGGATAACCTACACTGAACAAAAAATAGCGGTGAAATCAAATAAATCCGATGTTAAATTGATGAATGGGTGATCAATATACAATCAACAAAACCTGTCCGTTATTTTAACAAATTGTTTAGGAAATGAAATAAATATTCATTTTATTTTGACGAAATATCGCCAGAAATTAGTTATTTTATCAACTATATTTAATCAAGTTGAATAATTATTTGTACTTTTAACAATGCGCTTTATTCAATTTAACAATGCGCTTTCCTAACCTATATAAAAAATGAAGTAATAAAAGTTTACGATTTACCTCCATAAAAATGTAGGAAATTGCATAAATTTATTTAAAAATGATTAATAAACACACACTTAACTATCGCCTATAATTCACTGAGTTTAATTAATAATTTACAATTCTTTTGCAACACCCCAGTTAACATAATTTTTTTAACCTTTCCAACTTTAACAAATGGCTCTCGCGCGATAACTGGAGTATTGACGCCACAAGACTAAAAGCACGCCAAATTATTTTCTACAGCTTTTTTACAAAAATTAACATCAATTTGAATAACATAATTGTTGTTTTAAAAATACAATTTGTCAAAAGTTAACAAAAATTAAAATTATTCATGTTCGAGGCCATACACCATATTTCTTTATTAGGATATTGTCCTAACAAATATTCTTTAGAGTTTTTGTTTTCAAATTTAATAACTGACCACTTTCAGGAATGTCCTGATAGATCTATTTCGGGAATTTTCTATGCTCCCAACAGCAGAACACGTTTTGAAAGAAGTGGCAATTCCATGCAAAACCTCAAACATTCATATAAACAAGTTTTCTCACTAAATGAGAAGTAATGTATGAGTTCGAAGTTAAAGATTATCAACCATTGATCAAAAATAAATTGAAAACTTGTTTGTTTTGTGTAAGGTTTTTTTCCCACCTTTTTATTTCACACTTGTTTTGTTTAAAAACAAAATGTAAAGGGGAAGTAAACAAGACCTTACTTAACAAAAATGTTATGTTGGTTTCACTAACGACTTTTGGTTCAGTGTAGTTGAGATTACATCTTTCTACCAAATTTTGTAAAAAAATTCAAATTAATTTTCGCAATTTAAGAAAAAAAACTAGTTTGCAATTTTAAGTTAGTTTTTTAGACTTGCAAGTTAGTGTTCGTTGGCCCGATGTTAGTGTTCGTTGGCCCAATACTTGATCCGTATTGGAACCAAGTGAACATATATATCATACATGGGACTAATTAATTAAATGCAAGTAACGAAATAATATTTTCATCTTTAAAAAAGTATGTATTTTTCCTTCCCTGTCCAACCATGTTGTTCGATTTAATTTTTTTTTATCAATTGTAATTAGTTTTTTTATGTATTAAAATTATTTCATTATCATTAAATGGTAATGAAATGTTTTTCAGTTTCATTAGTATCAACTAATTTTAATGAAATTTCAAGTCGAGATATTTCGACTCTTTGATTAACATTGAACACCCTGTTTAAGCAGTTGACCCATCACTTCAACATAATAAATAATTTACATTGTATTGTATCTTATTTATGTATTAAACTTACTTTATTGTATGGTACGTTTTCTTAACAAACCAATCTTTGCTACAGGAAATTTTTATGGGATATTAAAATTTATTTATTTGGAATTGTAGGGCCACAATATATAATAAATTTTAATTTATTTATAATAAAACAAACAAAACAATAACCATGTTAATATGAAATATAAAAATAATAACCTTAAAAAAAATAAAATCTAAAGATTATTGCTACAATATGAAAATATAATGATATAAGACCAAAAGCCGAAAAGGCTTCTATTTTTTTTTTTTTTTTTTGCTTTATAGTATGTATTAATTTATAACCTTTTGTGAGCTTAAAATTTTATTATACATAATAAATAAAAATAATAAATAATTTTTAACAAATCTACTCAAAATTTGTTAAAAATTAATTTGCAGAAAAAACTGTTACAATTTAGCAAGTTAAAAGAACATGAAAAATAAAATTGTCAAATTTCTACAGATTTAGTTATATTTAAGTAGAATTTTTGTTAATTGAAAATAAAAATTAACTTTGACAACAGCAAATAAAAACTATAAAATCAACAAATTGTTTGATATATTTACCTTTAATTAATTTGAATGCAAATAAGAGTATGTGTATTTTACTAAAATCAACAGAAATATTTTGCGAAAATATTATAAACTGCTGATTTCAAAAGAGCTGATTTTAATTCGCATATGAAAAAAGTTAAAAAAAAAAGTTTAATTTTTTTTTTGTTTTTATTGTCTATAATATTTAGAAAATTTTCTGCTAGTTTTAGCAGATTAATTTAAATTAAATCAAGCATTGATAAAAAATTTCTTTTTGCGGAATCCACAGATTTTTTTTTGCTCCTATACGCAAAAAACTTACTTATTTTAGCAGTTTTTCAGCAACGCCAATTTGGAGCTATTTTTTTTGTTAAATATTAGTAATATAAGTAGGAAATTAGAACTAAATATATTAAATTTATACAGATTTGGTTATATTCGTGTTGAATTTGAGTTAATTCCCACAAACTTTCGCTGAATATTTTAGCAAACAAAAATATTACTAATATCAACAAATTTATTGCTATATTTAACTCAAAATATATCCTGCTAAAGTCATTAAAAATATTTGCTATCAAATTATAGACTGCTATTTCATAACGTCAGATTTGTATTCGCATTATAGAAGTTTTAAATTTCACAATTTTTTATGAGATTTTCCAGAAAAAATAAGGTATCTTAGAAATTTAAAGACTGAACATAGGGTAAGCGTAGGGTGTTTAGTCACGTTAAATGTATTATAAAAAAAATATATTCCAGGAAGGTAAAAAATCGGATAGTGTTGATCAGAAACAAAACTTTTCACGTTAATATATTTTTTTGAAAAAGTGCACTTAGAATACTAAGTAGGTAAAGACCGCTGCAAATGTAGTTAAAAACAAATGAAATTTAACTTTAAAAAAGGACGAACTACATTTCAGTAGATTTAACTAACATTGTCATTTGTTTTTACTGTTCAATAAATAAACCACAATTGTAGATTATAAAATAAAACTACTGTAGAAAATGAATGCAAAATCATAACACAGTAATTTAATGTGGTTTGTTTTTTTTTTAATGAACTACAATTGTAGTTGAAACTCATATTTATTCTACAAATTACTGTTTTTTTTTCACTGAAAAATAAAGATACTTTATTACAACTTAAAGAACTACAAATATTTACATCCGAAGTACCCTGAGTGTATACTTTTGTGCTAATGTCAAATATTTTTCGGCCTGAATTTAAAAGTACTTACATGTACAAGTGCTCCCCACTTTTTGAAGAACAATATTCAGCGAACATGTTCTCCAAAACTAATCCGAGCTTCACAATGAAACTTGCTGTTTTTAAAAATAAAGAAATATCAAAAAAACTTCGGTCGATTCCTAGATAAATTGAGTTTTGTATTACACTAAACATTCGGAACTAGTTCTGAATTGCAAAAAATATTTTTTTCAAATTCTTCATAAAAAAAAAGCCAACACAGAGAGCATTTTATTGGTCGAGTTTTAATAAAATTTTTACTAAACTATAGAAGTTTTCTTCGAAAAGTAAATGAAAAATTTCTTTAACTATTTGAAAAAAGCTTCATCATATTTATGAAACTATTTTAAATTAAACTTTTTCATTACGCTATAAAATAAATCTACCCACATTTTATACACTTAAAAAAAGTCAGTTAGGAACATTTTTGCTGTGAGGAGCCTTGCAGAAAAATTACTATTATCAAAAAAAATTTTTGGCGGATATTAGCAATGTTTCTGCATGGAACCTTCCAGCAAAAATGTTGCTGACTTTACTTAATTTTTTTAGGTGTAGAAAACGTCCAATTTTAAAAAATTTTTAACCAAGAAGTCACACAATGCAGTTTCTTCTCCTTGATTGTATACAGTTTTTTTTATATTCCCGAATCCTTATATTATTTTCTCGAAAAGTATAATATAATATAATTTTTTTTAAAATATTTTCAATAAAATATATAAATTATCTAACAACTTTTTTAATTGTTGCCAAAAATCATAAATTTTTATCAAAGATTTTTGTTTTGCTTTACTTAACACACATTTTTTTTTTTTTGAAAAGAGAAGCAACACTCAGGAAATTCTTCCTATTAAATAATGTGTTGCTTTTTTTTGAAAGGGGATAGTGGAGAGATGAAAGGTGGTGAAAGATGAAGGGCTTCAAACATAGCAACACTGTAACTGCGCGAGATGATAAGTTGTTGCTCGCCACCTGATGTAGAGTTGTCGAATTTATTGAAGCTTTTTTATTTCATAGCCCTGATTCATTATTTTACTACGGTGGGGTTAAGTGCTATTTGAACACCGAAGGTGGGCGCAGCGATACATAAGTGATAGAAAACTCATACATAATATTTTTCTAAATTAATGTTGTCGTCACCGGGAATAGAACCCGGGACCATCTGTGTAACAATCCAACGCGCTAACCATTACACCACAACACCCACATTATAGTGTGAAAAAATTCTTTGTCTGTCAAAAAGTTATAAAAGGAAAATAGTTTAATTATTTAGACTGTTAACCACACACGCTAAAAAATACATTTAACCAGCTTTTTTTTCTTCTTATTATTTTTATTAATACAAAGCTTGTGTTAAGACATGTGGTTCATGAAATATTTCACAAAATAAAGTTTGTCAAAAAATGTATGACATACACACACTGTGTTGGGTTCAAATACATTTTACATTAGACATGTATATGATTATGTATGTGTGTGAGCATGCAAACGGCTTAAAAACGCCAATGTTTCTATAAATTTTTTTCACAAACAACTCCTTCTTAGTTTTAGAAGATTGATTTAAACATTAAGTAATGAAAGTGTTATTACTTTTTTTAACTTAGAATGTTTTTTGTTTCTCCTGTAAAAAAAGTATATACGGGGTGTTGGGGGACGATATGTAGAGAATGTAATGTTTCGATATTTTAAAATATCTGAAATTTGTATACAAATTGTATATTAGGCCCCCTCCGACACAAAATCCTGTGTACGCTACTGTCTGCGTATATTCCTACAATACACATATCAATTGTAATGAAACCTTTTTGTATATTATTTTATGCTGAACGTGCTTGTTTCCGAGTTAAGATAGACAGAAAGACACTAGACATATTGACGGCAAAAGAGCTCAGCACAAGCACTTGAGAAAAAAAATAACAGCCAAAAAACACTCAATCTATTTTAGAAAAAATTCGTTACTCATAGAATATGAAACCATTTGCAATTACGGTGTTATTTTTACCTAACACTTGTTCAACACATACAATTTGATACATACACACATGCATAGAAAGAAACTGACAAGGAATGATGCATTCCGTTCTATTGCCATAGAATTTTAATATGTGTTAAAGCGGACAGAATAAATAAGAATGAGTGTTTCACGTTTAAGGGTTAAAGAGTAAAAATAAAAATTTTTCTGCACTAAAAGAAAACAATATTTAGTATCAAATCGGACAAATATGTTAAGACAAAATCCAAATTGTGTATAAGCTCTCAGATACTATAAAGACACATTTATTGTAGTTTGAGAAATACGAAGGACATCATTTTACCTATTGGATTTTTTCTGTTTTAGCCTGTTTGACTTCATCTTTTTTGCAGCAACTTTACCGAGGTTTTTCTATAAATTATTAATAAGTTAATAAACAATTTTGTTGAATATCTTATACGGCTAATAGCTTTCATTTTAAAAATATAAAAGATTTAAAATAAAGTTTGCTGCTGTGTGAATACTTTTGTCCGGCACTGTATATAAAAACTAATAAAACTGTAAAAAATATTACTTGAGCCAGAGTAAAAACTAATTTTTATTTATATAAATAGAACATTTTTGGTCTTCAAGGTTTAGCAACGTCATGATGCTTATTAGGAAAAGACCCTAACCACGTGCTTGATTACTAAGAAGACAAAAATGGATCAAAATTGATGATTAATAGGGGTTTTTTGTTAAAGTTCTGCCTATTATGGAGGCTCTAGTTTTTCTACAACTTCGAGTTCTGATGAGATCTTTAGCCAGATCGAAATACTAGTATCAACCTAGCTAATATGTTGGATTTGCTTTATTTTTGTAAATATACGGACGTTGAAAGCTCGTTATAAATTGAAAATAACATAAAAATAATCTCGATGTATATAAAAACAAAAAACTAATAAAACTGTATATCCTCTTATCGTTGAGGAAAATATCTCATCATATATAATTTTATAAAAACTTTTTTATGTTGCCACAACTATCAGATTTTTAAAAAAAATGTTAACGATGGCTAAAGAAACTTATTTTAGAAAGGTTGAGGTTAAGAAGAAGAATAAACGGTTTGCTCTAAAAATTATAAACACTATTTCATTTTTAAATCAGACTAGACTAGTTTCTGCCTCTTTTTTATGGACAGGCGACATCAGTGGTTTTCCATTTAAATTGTATTATTATTTGTCTTATAATTGCCAAATTGTCTCTACATGATAATTTTTGTACAACCTGCTGCTGTAAGAATCAAACCTGAGCTCTTCTTACATTACAAACGTAACAATACCAAGTCATGACCGTTAGCAATCACACCCAAGTATGGCCTCGAATGTAATGCAGCTAAATTTCATGTTTCTTTCCTATTAGCTATTCCGTTATTGTATATTATACTCAGAAGTGACCAACACTAACAAACACAAATATTCTATTTTTAGATTTATGTTTATTTTTCTCCTGATACCCGTGGTAAAGCTATTACAAAAAAGCATTTGTCATACAGGCTTTATTTGGTGTCTTGAACTGTCATCAAATTGTTCATTCAACAAACAGTTTTTGACGGTATAACGAGAATAAAATTGTTATTTCTTATAGGTGGGTAAACGTGATTACAATTTTTTGTAATTTCATTCTTTTCACAATTTTTTAAATTTAATAATAATGTAAATTATTTAACTTTTTTTAACATATTGCCACTAAACAAAAAATAAATTTGGCAGCATGATTGATGGCAGACACCACCCAGACATTATTGTGAAAACAAATCTGCTAACAAGCGTTGTTATAGCAAGAACAAAACATTGAAAAGAGTGGTCCATACAAGAGAAATCCGTGTTCGAACAAGAAATTGTTAGCTAAGTGAACAATTCGATGTCAGGTGAAGACACCTAATTATTAAATAAAGACAAAATTCATAATTTATAAATTAATTTGTTTAAAAAAAGTATTAATATCATAGATTACATAGATATCCAACTCTTTGACATTAGCTGTCACTGCACGTAACTCATGAGAATGTGCTGGATATACATCGTATACATATAGAGCAATTCCATATGAAAGCGATCACCTTTTGGACGACCCCTCTCCGATTTTAAAATAAATAGTCTCAATCGATTGCCCAGCAAAAAATAATGTACCTACATATTTTTTTTTTTTTTTATAGTGACTGGTTTAGTGGTGGTGTGCACCACTGTCATGTGACAAAATTGAAGAATTCTTCATAAGGGACTTCATTGAAAGTTGTTAAAAAAAACTACTAAAGCGATCGCAACGAGTGATAGCTCGTTGGAAAGGTATTGAATCAGGCTTTAATTTAAAAATAAAATTTTCCTAATTTTTCTCAGAAATTTACCTTTTTTCCCATGAAAATTAAATTTTCCCATGAAAATTAAATTTTCCGATTTTCCACAGAAGCTCCTAAATTTTCCGGCTATATTTATTTTTTTTTGGATGCCTCATAATTTTTTCTTTAAGAATCAGCAATAAAAAAATGGGCCCCGACTCCTTGTTTGGACAGGAGAAGAGCATTTAAAAGACCACCTTGTTCTCATTGTTTTTATATTTTTTATAATTGAATTATTTTTAATTATTTAACAAGAAAAATTAGGAAAATTTTATTTTTCATTTAAAGCCTGATTCAATACCTTTCCAACGAGCTATCACTCGTTGCGATCGTTTTAGTAGTTCTTTTTTTAAACAACTTTCAATGAGGTCCCTTATGAAGAATTCTTCAATTTTGTCACATGACAGTGGTGCACACCACCACTAAACCAGTCACTATAAAAAAAAAAAAAATATGTAGGTACATTATTTTTTGCTGTGCAATCGATTGAGACTATTTATTTTAAAATCGGAGAGGGGTCGTCCAAAAATTTGCCAATTTTCATCGTTTTCATATGGAATTGCTCTATATAAAAAATATTTAAATGTGAATTTTTAAACTTTATTTATGTGTGAGTTTTGAACATTTTGTTGCTTTTTTTGTTGTCTCTATACACATACGCATATAACTAACTATTCGTGGCTATTAGTATGTTTCTGTGTTTCTAAAAATCGATTCAGTGAAACGTGTGCACTTCAATTTCAAGCACAAGTCCACCCGTAAGTGTTTGTTAATTAACTAAATGTCATTGAATAGCACAAACGTGCTTAAGTTCTCAAATGAATTGGAAAAGAAAAGTTTATAAAAAAAAATAGTGCGAAAGAAATATTTAAACAAAATTTTAAATGGCAGACAAGAAAACTTTGTGAATAAAAACAACATTGTGTTCAATAAAAACTATTTTATGATATCTTGAGATGAATTAACAAAAAGGCGAGCAGAATGTAGTTTGTTGCTCAAGCTCAACTTTAATGTTTATGGGGTAAAGTCTTTAAGATATTTTTTTATACTTTTTGAAAGAGGTTAAGGTGTCGCGCAAATTAATTTTTTCTATAGCCAAAATTTACCTGGCTTCTGAGTCAACATTTTAAAATGTCCACACTTTATTTTTATGTGCATAAATCATAAGTTTCGGCAAAGCTTTTATATATTTACGTACTCTCTAAAAAATGATTGTGAATTTACCACTTTAAATTAGGTAAATTGCTGTGTAATATAACACATTTTGAATAACAATAATACACAAATAATGTAAAATCAGGCATTATTTGTCTAGAATTGAACATTATGTGCGCAAAATTTCTATTTTTTTTATAAAATAATTTTTTTACTCTTATACTCGTAGTTTGTAAATTTACTAATTTGTGAAAAAAATATGAGAAATAAAAAATTATTTAAATATGATTTTATTCCTATTAATTATGACGGTAATATGAAAATGAAAATTTAATCCGACGACGAAGTTAAAATGCTTCCACTATTCCATACGCGTTCCTAAAATTGCCTTATCTTGAGTGAAAAAATAAAAACCAAACGTATAATTATGAGATTTTTTGAGGACTCGCCATTTTTTGATATTTGATAATAATAAAATAAGTACCAAACTCAAGAAAGCTCATTGTTCTAACACGAAAAATCTCATAATTCAAGTTAGAAATGGGTACGGGACTGAATTTAGACTTTCATCTGCTCACGTGCAAGAAAGAATAATTCTACACAAGCACAACCACACACGAGAATTTTTTAACTACTCACGCACAATCACTCACACTAAGAGTTTTTTCCTACTCACAATCACTTAATCACGTGAGCAAAATTGGGATTTGCTCACACTTGTGATTTAGGTGAATCAAGAAAAATTCTGTTCATGTACCCATCTCTAATTCAAAGTTTAAAGCAAAATTGGCAAACAGCTTAAAAGATTCTTAGGTTTATACAATGGGTACAAAGCTTTTAATCGATATAACTTTGGAACAGTAATAGAAAATTAAAATATTTTTTTTTACAAAATTATCAAGAATTTATTGATTTTTTAAACTGCATCATTAGTTTTTTTTAAATTTTAGTAGAAATTTTAAAAGTTATAAAGCGAAATTTAAAAAATTTATTCAAAAATTACGAAAAAATTAAATGTCTGGTCGCAAATGTGCAAAAGCACTACCGAAACTTATGGTTAATAAACATAAAAATATTATTATATTATATTTATTTATATTTATTTTTCTTTATAAATATTGACTTAGAAGCTAAAAAAAAATATTGGCTATTGACCAAGCTATAAAAAAGTTTCAAAAAACTTCCCAATGCACCGATTTTTAGGAAAAAAATCGATTTGCGCAACCCTTAAAAACTCTACCGAAAAATTAAAAAAAAACTCAAATATACTTTACCCCATAAGTATTGAAATTAAGCTTGAGCCCCAATGAAAATCGAAAAACAAAAAAGAATGTTGGGACATAGCAAAATCGACTATTGTAACTGACTTTGTTAAAAGTCCCAAGATTTTTTTCGTTGGTCCCGGGCTTTTTTTTTTGAAGAGCTACAAACCAACTTAAATACGCTCCTGCACAATGGATATACAAATTTTTAATGAATTTGATAGTGCCGTCAACAAAAAAACCTCCTAACACAATTCATAAAGTCACAAGTAGCGTATGAGTGTTATTACGAAATATTTATTACTCATACGCTACATTAATTGTTTTATACTAAACCCGTTTGCCACCAATCAACCCCACGCAAAATTTAATACTCATTCGTTTAAAAAGGTATTGCGTAGAGTATAAATAAAATTAATAATTTATATATTTTATATCCTTTTTTTTGTACAGACTCCCTACAAATTCGGTAAATATTCCACTATTTTGTTTTGCCTTTTCCAAACCAGCAAAGTTATTTCCTATTTACCACCAATAAATTTACACTAAATCAAGTTTTGTGGTTTGCCAAAATGAGAAACAAAATCAGAGTAACCCCAATAAACTGTACACATATGGAGTACATATGAATATTAACTTAATATGCAGAGAAAAGGAAACGTATAAAAAGGCAAACTGTAAAATATATTGGTACTATGTAAGTATTAAGAAGCATCAAAGTCCTTATTTTTAAAAAACCAATTTTAATTCAGAAAATTCTGTTTAAGATTCAGAAAACACCAGAGAAAATTAATATAAAAATTCCGACTTTAAATTGATGTTACAAAATTTAAAATATTTTTTGAGATTTCAAAAGAAACTGAATTACAAACAATATATTTGTAATTTTAATTAGAAAATCAAAATTTCAATCGATGTCTCTAAATTTAAATGAATATTAAGAATAGAAATTTAAATTTAAAGACCTTTCCAATGGTGTAGATTTTGTTTAGATAATTTCAAAAAATCGATTTTTGTAAATCAATCAAAGTCATCAACATTGTGTTTAATGCTATGAGTGTAAATAAAGTAAAAAATAAAGTAAAAAAATATGTTTTGCTCTAATCGTATCAATAACAAATAAAATTAATTTATCATGAATAAAATTATTTTTACAAAGTTTATGAAACTTTTTTATGAAATGCTGAATATCTATGAAACATTTGTCTTCAATTGTTATGTAACTCTTCGTCGTATTTATGAAAACTTCATAAATATGAAGAATAATTTATGGCAAACGATTAATGAAACATTTTTGAGAATACGAAAAAACTTTCTTCCCTGAGTATACACTAAGAATATTATGTAGGGTTCGTCTTTACCAATTGTCGTAAAAAACAAATGAAATTTCACTTGAAGAAAGGACGACTAACATTTCATTAAATTCAACTAACAATTTGCCATTTGTTTTTACTGTTGAAAAAATTACTAACAATTGTAGTAAAAATTAACCACATATGTTAGTAAAAAATAAACAAATATTTATTTATTTTTATTTTTTTAAATAACAAAAAACGACTGTAAAAAATTAATGCAAAATCATAAAACAGTCATTTGATGTGAATTAACTACAAAGTTAGAAAAAAATAAAGTTTTTTCTACAAACGACTGACATTTACACAGAAAAAACTGAAAACGGGTTTCAATTAAAAAATTTGTTAAATCAATTAATATTTTAATTGATTTTGCACCTATCACTGCAATGATAACATCAATTAAAACTTTTATTGAAAATTAAAAAGGAAAAAAAATGTATAAATAACTTATATTGAAAAAAATATGATACTCACAAAAAATGTGTGTGAACTATACGTTGGTATATGTGTTTTTAGTAATGCAACGTCTGTTTGTATGTTTGTGTGTGTGCTTGTTTTTTTTGTAAACTTCAAACTCATTTGGTATTTTATACTGAAAATTTTCTATTTAAGCATACAGTGTATGAAAAAATAATTTGAAAACTAGGTATAAAATAAAATATGTATTTATATATTTAAAAGTCAACTGAAATATTAATTGATTCAATTAAATATTTGTTTAGAAACAAATTTAATTCAAATTAAGTCTTTAATTAGATGATTTTTTCTGTGTACATTAAAAATAAAGAAACTTTATTACAATCCAAACAACTACATATTTTTAAAGCAGAAATTATATAGGAACTTTTTTAATCGGGTAGTCACAAATAAGGATACATTTACATAATTAAAGAAAAATTTTAGAATTTTCATCCACACATTTAAAATAAGATCACACACATTGTGTGTGTGAAGATTATCACAGTGTGTGTATCAAATTAAGTTTATACATTTTGAGTAATTTTACTGACATTAGAGTAGCACAAATTCAGTAATGAATTTCTTCATAGCTTTAATGAAAATTGTCATTGTACTTGTCCATTGAAACTTTTCATAGTATGAATGAAACATCTTTCATTAAAGTCAATGTTTATGAAATGTTTGTAGAATAATTGAAAATCTTCATAAAACTAATGAATCATTCCGACAATAAAGGTTCATAGAATTTATGAAGTTTTATAAAGTTTTTTAATATTAAGAAGTAATTTGAATTAATAAAAATCTTCATGAATCTCCTAAAAAATGCATTGAAACTAATGAACCAATGGACCGCTTCATATGATTTTTTAACCAATTTCATAGAAGCCCAAAATTAATAAAATAATAAAACATTTTTTTAAAATATTTTAAACACTTAAATATTAAAACTAAAGTTTAAAATGTATCAAAATTAATAAAATTTTATGGAAAAAATAAAAAAATTAAGTCTTTAAAATAATTTCATAGCTCTAGAAATTTGCATTAAATTTATTAAGAGATAATTAATGAATACAATAAGTCCGTGACTTTTGAATGAAACATAGTTTTTTTGTAAAAAAAAAATTATTTTTCAACATAATCTCCTTTTAGCTCAATACACTTACATAGTCCAACGTTTCTCCAATTTTTGTATGCCTTCCAAAAAATAGGATTCTTAGAGGTCCATAAAATAGGCATCTGTTTAATCATTAATTTCATCGTTGGAGCTAAATCTCTTTCCACCGAGCCATTTCTTTAGGTTTGGAAATAGGAAATAGTCACTGGTGGCTAAATCAGAAGAATAATGAGGATGAGGTACCAATTCGTAGCAAAATTCAAAGAATTTTGCCATTGAGACTGCACACGTGTGCACCCGTGCATATATTGATAAAAAAGTACTTTTTTCTTAGCCATATGTTGTCGTTTTTTTTTAAATCATCGTTAAATCGGTCCAATAAGTTGGCATAATATTCGCCGTTTATTGTTTTTCCCTTTTGAAGGTAATCGATGTGGATTATCCCGCGTGCATCCCAAAAAACCGTTGTCATAACCTTATTGGCCGACAAACTTACCTTGGCCTTCTTCGGAGCCAGTTCATCCAGAAAGGCAGTAAAACAACTCCAAACAATCCTTTGAAGTTGTCACACGATTGCGTTTATGGTCAATTGAGAGCAAATGTGGCACCCATCTTGCAGACAGCTTTTTTAAACCCAACTGATCATTTAAAATCGACATATCATCATCATTTTTCGACATTTTCGGGTATATTGAAGTCAATTGGCTGCCAAAACATTAAGCGTCATTTGTACTTGTGCGACCATAACGAAAGTCAGTAAACCACATTTTTACCATTCAAATCGATGGTGCAGAGTCCCCATAGTATTTATCAAGCTTTTCCTTGGTTTGATTGACGTTTTTTGTCGCAAAAAATAATGTTTAATGAGCACTCGAAATTCAATTTTTTCCATTTTTAAAAAAAACCACAGGTTGTATGTTTTGAACAGCTGTTAAAAGCAAAGTAAATGACCGAACTTGCTCAAAATTAAGCAGTAGTCTATTAACAGGTAGTAAATGATGGGAGCAGTGTTGCATTTCATATAACTACGAATGAAGTTCGAAAAGTCACGGACTTATTGATCCGCCCTCGTAATAGCAGAAAAAGTTAATAAAAATAAGTTAAAAAATACGTTTCCGGAAAAAGCAATACAATCAGCAGTAAAATAAAATTAGCAAACAATTTCAATTAAATTTTTAGTTGCCTGTTTTATACTGACACAATATTAAAAAATACACAAATACTGAAACTCAAAACATCGCACTTCATAGACGTCTACTAGATTTGATTATACAAATGATATGTTTGGACTTTAGTAAATTCAGCAAAAAAAAAAAGTTTTAAGCAATTTTGTATTTCATCAAGTCAAAATAGCAAAATTTTTAAATAAACTATCAATTTCAACTGAAAATTTGTTTAAAACTTGCAAAATTGGATTACTAACGTCTATACAAATTTTTCTACTAACTTTTTTCCATGAAAGTAGTTTTCTACTTAAATGCCTCTTATCTTAAACGAAAAGAAATATTTTTTTTTTTTTTATTTGTAGACTTTTATGTATATTTTATTTACTTCAGTAGGCATGTGTTGTTCAACCAACAACCAAACGAACAAACCTACAGCCATTAAAATAATATAATAAATTTAAAATATAAACATAGAGAAAAATTTAGCTATTTGCCAACTGAAACTACTACTGCTCAAATTCGGTTGCTACGAATTTCTGACGCTTGGCTTAACTTAATTCTAGTTTTCACAACAAAGTTCGGTTAACTCCACCAAATTTTAGTTGCAAAACTCAAAATATTCAGAAATCTAATGTAAAAATCGCTGTACTAACTGAATTTATAAGTTGTAACCATTAACATACACTTTACAATTCGGTTGGCACTTCATTTCTCTGTGTCTACATATTACCCAAAGCGTATCTTCTCTATCCTTGATCTTCGTAGTTGGAATATACATAATAATTGCCAAGATTTAACTTGAAGACAAAATAACTTTCTTTTGTAGTTTACTGTGATGGTCTAAGATAGTTGAATTTAGCGGTGATATTTGTGGCAGTGTATATGATTATAATATTTGTTGTTTCTCAACTTTTTTTATAATACCACATTTATATTACAAACAATTTTTTTTTTTTTTTTTTTATTTTAGTTAATGTACTTATAATTAATATAATTACATTACTCCCATTGGAGCTTCTAGCAACAACAAACAAAATTTTTTTTTTTTTTCTTTTTTTCTTTCTTTACAGTAATTTAAGAACTATCTCTATAAGGTCTGAACAAAATTTCTAAAACTTATTCTATCTTGGGCAAGGTTTCTTAGCTGAGGCCATGTCATCCCTTTGCTTCTGAATTCGTTTTCAACTGATCTTCGCCAAGTGATTTTTGGGCGACCTCTGTTTCTTGATCCTTGCGGGTTCCATTGAAAGCAGACCTTAGCGATATCAGCATTTTCTTTTCTAAGGGTGTGCCCGATCCATTTCCATTTTCTTCTCCGAATTTCAACATCAATTGGATTCATGTTACACGTTTGCAGCAAATCTTGGTTACTTATACGCAACGGCCAAAATATTTTTAGTATTCGCCTTAAGCATTTATTTATGAATACTTGTAATTTTGTTGAAATAGTATTCGTTACTTTCCAAGTTTCACTGCCATATAGCAGTACCGACTTTACACTTGTGTTAAATATCCTAATCTTGTGCTTCTTGGATATTTGAGAAGACTGCCAGACTCGACTAAGAGAGGCGTATGCATGACGAGCCTTGTTAATCCTGCTTTTTACGTCAGCATCAGCACCGCTATCTGTGCTTATTATACTGCCCAGATAGCTGAAATCTGTAACATTTTCGATGGTATTGCCGTTTACAGTTACTGGAGTGATGTTGTCGGTTGATATTCGCATAATTTTTGTTTTAAGGAAATTAATTTTCAGCCCGACTTTAAGGCCATTTTCATACAACCTGTTTATCTTTTCCTGTATACCATCGAGGGTGTGTGACATCAAACACAAGTCGTCCGCATAGTCCAGGTCATGTAGGCGCTGATTCAGGTGCCACTGAATACCATCCGGTGCTTCGTTATTGGTCTTTAGCATTACCATATCCAATACTAGTAAAAATAGCGTAGGTGACAGCACGCATCCTTGTCTTACTCCACTGTTGATGTAGAAGCTTTCGCTATCAACACCCTTGAATCGGGCTTTGCATTGAGCATCACTGTACAGCATTTGGATGATGGTGATAATTTTGTCGGGAATACCCACATTTCGAAGGCAATGCCAGATAACGTTTCTGTTTATTGCATCAAATGCTCGCTCGAAATCGACAAACATTAAATATATCGGGGAGTTCCATTCAATTGATTGTTCCACAATTATTCGTAATGAATTAATATGATCTACGCATGATCTATTACGCCTAAATCCGGCTTGTTCTCTTCGTAGGCAGGATTCAATAGTGGGGGAGATACGTTCAAGGACAATAAAAGCTAGTATCTTTTGAATAGTATTTAGAAGCGTTATGCCTCGCCAATTTCTACATTCGCTAAGGTCTCCTTTTTTAGGAATTGTTACGATGACACCTTCCTTCCAAGCCGGTGGAATGTTGTTCATAGACCAGGCTTCATAGATTAGAGGGCATATATAGTGAGCCAGTGCTGGGTTGTACTTAAAAAGTTCTGGAGGAAGATTATCCAGGCCAGATGCTGTATTGTTTTTCAATTTCGTTATTGCGTTTGTGACCTCCGATAGAGTAGGAGCATTTGTTTGTATATCCCTCCTCGGGATTCTTCTTAATGGCGCCTCTGTGGATACTTGATTGTCATCTGATGAAATTGGGGACTCAAAAAACTCTTTCCACCTTTGAAGTTGCTCATCAGTCGTAGTAAGCATTCTTCCATTTGAGTCCTTAATATTGGGAGCTGATCTTAACTTTTCACCACTTAGTTGTCTAATTGCTTTGTAGACTTCCCGGGTGTTCCTTCTTGACGCAGCAGTTTCGGCTTCATTTGCGATATTATCATAAAAAACACGTTTGTCTCTACGGACTAGCTTTTTCACATTTTTTTCAGCATTGTTGTAATTGGTTTTAGCAAGGTGTAGATCTGCAGTGTTATAAGCTGCCTGTAGTTTTATGTTTAGCTTTCCCCTTTCTTCGATTGCACTCCACGTCGTGTCACTGATCCATGGCTTAATATGATGTTTGCTGCAACCGAGAACGTTTTTCGCACTTTCGTGGCAAGACTTTACGATATCCGTCCAATTATTTGTTCGATTTCGATCTAGCCTGCTGCACACGTCATTAGAGAAGGATGTGGCCGTTGCGGGATCCTGTAACCGATGAACATTGTATTTGTTCCTGCAAGATTTTTGGTGGTAGAAGGCTTTTGGCCTTAGTTTTACATCACCTATTAGCAATTTATGATCACTATAGATATCGGCACCTCTTACCGTCCTTACGTCCATTAGGCAACCTAAAAACTTTCGACTAATTAAGAAGTGATCTATTTGATTACGAGTCACATTGTCTGGGGATTGCCACGTGTATTTGTGGATGTCCCGATGTGGGAATTTTGTTCCTCCAATGAACAGCTGATGTGTAGCGCACAGGTCTATTAGACGTTCACCGTTGTTGTTGCGAGATGATCCAAGCCCTTGGTTGCCCATGATAAATCGCAAGTTTGAATTGTCTCTTCCGACTTTAGCATTCATATCACCTAGAATGATCTTAATATCGCTTTTTCTTGACCGTGAGATTTCCTTGGTCAGTTCCTCATAAAATTTGTTTTTTGTTTCTTCATCATCATTTTCGGTAGGGGCATAGCATTGAAAAATGGTTACATTGCGGTATTTCGTTTTAAATCTGGCCATAATTAATCGATCAGAGATGGGTTGTGTTACAAACAATATATAGCAGTTATTGGTTTTAAATTTATGTGGAATATTACAAGTAAATGTAAGTAGATTTTAAAAAGTACTACACTTAAAACAATAAGTTAGCAGAAAAGTTAATAAAACGTATTGTAAATCAAGTATAGAATTTCTCAGCAAATCTTTTGTGTTTTCTGCTAAAATTTTAATTATATTTATTCGGCACTTTACTTTTCTCAATAATGTTTTACTAATTTATTATGCAAGAAAAAATTGTACTGATAAGCAGATTAATAGAGTGGACGACTACCAGATTTAAAGATTTACGCAGAATCAAGTAGATGTCGCGGCATGTCAAGTACAAGTATTTAAGACATATAAAATATTAACCATGGAAGATTTTTGTATCTGTTTTTCGAACAAAAGAACGCTAACAATGTGAATACATATGTGAATTAAGACAACTTAAATTTTGTGTTCTCACCAGCTTGTCAAAGTAATTGTCTATTAATTAAATTAAAGATAAAAAAAAATATTTGTGTTAATGTGTATTTGTAAACTAAATCTTTAAACTGATTATTAATGTAGTGTGGTCAAATTGCAAACAAATATACGTTCAGGTAGACAGACTATATCGAAAGTCAAGGACACACATCTTAGGTTATTTTTTATCTTTCCATTCTCTTATTGCAAAAAAAAGGGTTGTATATTTAAACAATCATTGAGAGATCATTTTGTTAATGATATATAATTATTTCTAAATGGTCCGCCAAATAACTTTTTTTTTTTAACGCCTGAACACATTGGACTTTGTATGGCTTCATACCAAGGTCTTTATGCAAAATTCGTCTCAATGATGTCTCCGAAATGTTCAATTGTTGAGAACGACGGTGTTTTTGGCTTTCCACGCTTTGGTTTATCGATGAGGATGCCAGTTCCTTTCAGTTTTTTTCACAAGATAACGAACATACGGACCATATTCGTTCAGCGGAAGGATAAAACTAATTATCTGTCAAATCAGACATGAGCTAAGTGTTACCATTCACGAAATAAGCACTAGTTGAAAAAAAAACGGTAGATGGCGGACCCTTCATATATTATCGGATGTAACGTATTATTATTATTAAAAGAATGGCAAAAAAATGTTTCAGATTTTCAGCGAATAAATTAACTAAAATATAATTTTTCTACAAATGTTTGGAGTTTTTTTTATTCTACTAATATTCAGCAAAAAATTTTATTAACATTTAGCGAGGATTTTTAAGTTTTGAATTAACTAAGTTATAGCAAAACTTTTGCTGAATCTACTAATTTTGTAGCTAAAAATTAGCTCGCTGATTTTAACCAAACGATTTTGCTGACATTAGCAATTTTTTAGCAAGCACCATACTAACTAAAACTTTGCTGACTCAGCAATGTTTTTTGCTAAATTTATTAATTTTTTTTTGAGTGGAGGTAAGAAAAAAATGTGTGAAATGTAATGTAAAATACGTAAAATATTATACATTTTAACTTTGTTAATTATTTAACACCCAACCACTAATATTTTATCACAATGACCGAAATATATCATCACCTACTAAATCATTTTATGATTCATTGCCTTTAGGCTTCTACATTTGTACAATAAATGGACAGTGAATTTGTAACATAACTGACAGTCGAAAAAAAGATGAAAGAATTCTTCAAAAAAAAAGAGGAAATTAAATCCCATAAATGAAGTATCAACTTTTTTCTAGTATTTTTCCCTATGCTCTTATTGATGATGATGACCTTTTAACAATTCTTTTTGTGTTTTCTGTTGTTGTTAATAAAATTTTTTGTTCGTTTATTCTTCATTTTATGATATTCAACTTTTTTTTTTTTTTCTTTTAATCATTTGATTTTGGGCTTCTACGTTTATTTTCTTTTTTACATTTTCCTATGTTTTTTTAAAGACCTTAAGGGGTTTTTAATTTTTTTTTTTTTTTTTCCTGAAAAAGAATACTACATCCAGAAAACAGACTGGTAGTAGCAACCGTATTTCGGTTGTAGCTATCGATTTTTTCGATAGTTATTACCTATTCTATTGTCGTGTCAGAATTTCTGTTGTTATAATCGAATGATTGTTGTCACAACCGAAAAATTCGGAAGCAACAACCGAAGTTGCTACTACCGAATCTGTTTTCTGTGTGTATTATCATTATTTTAACATAAACTGTTTTTAGTTAGGACGTTAACAAATTTTATTTGGATTTTTGTTTGCCGGTGTAATACGTAGAAGAACAAAATATTCATGTTGAATTAAATACTCGCGCACTCAAATAAAAAGTTAGTAAAGTCAGCAAAAAATGTTGCTGAGTCAGCAAAACTTTAGTCAGGAGGAAATTAGTAGATTCATCAAAACTTTTGCTAACACTTAGTAGATAAGAAATTAAAAAACCCTTGCTAAAAATTAATAAAATTTTTGCTGAATATTAGTAGTCTGAAAAAAACTCAACAAATTTGTAGAAAAATTATACTTCAGTTAATTTATTTGCTAAAAATCATAAAACATATTTTTGTGATTCTTTTTAAAATAATTTACAATACGTTACAAAATATAAAAGTGTTCATACTCCCAAATTGACGATATGAATTAATGTAATATATAAAATAATAGAAATAATTATATATGACATTAACGAAATTATCTTTGAACTACTTACATCAACTATTGTCTAAATGATGCTATATTTTAAAGGAACGCAAATGCCGCAAAGAATTATAGAAACGAAACCAAAAAATAGCAATAAAAAACAGAAAAATCTACCTAAGATGTATGTCTTTTTCTTTCGCTTTAGTCTGTCTGCCTATTGCATATTTGTTTGCAATTTGACCACACAAGATTATTAATATATATAAACATTTAGTTTACAAATACACATTTAATCTTCATTAAATTTAAATATTTTATTTTGTCTTTTATTTAAATAATATACAATTACTTTCACAAGTGACGTCGAAAAATTTAAGTTGTTTTAATTCACAATTTTGTTTTATGTATGAAACACAGATACAAAAGTCTTCCATGGTTGATTTTTTATATTATGTCTTACTAGAGTTGTACTTTTTAGTATAATTTTCCTCGTCACTACTACATCGTGACATGCCGCGACATCTACTTCATTCCGAGTATATCTTTCAGTATGGTTGTCGTTCACACTATTGATGTGCTAACCAACACAATTTTTTTTTTTTTTTTGCAAAATAAATTAGTAAAACATTATTAAAACATTAGTAAAACATTAGTTCAAAACAGTTAAGTGCTGAATAAGTATAACTAAAATTTTAGTTTAAAACATAATTTTAGCAAAAAATTTGCTGAAAAATAGTATACCTCATTTACAAGATGTTTTACTAACTTTTCTACTAACTTATTTTTTTAAGTGTAGATTAGAAAAAAATATTACTTTTTCGGTGACAAATTAAATATTTTTTTTAGGTTGCTTTCTATTTAAAATGAACGCAAAAATATTAACATCAAATTACTAATCGAATATTGTTGACAATAACGTCCTGAAATATTTTTGTATATGTATTTAATGCATATAAGCTTTGTTCGATTCAAATACCATTTCATTAAAACCACATTGAATTAAATTAGCCAAATGGGTTATCCTTAAATTTCGCAATAACAATATCTAATAAATTTGCAGTCTATCTCTTGTGTGTTGGTGAGAATAGCAACCAATTTTACAATTTTTAAATTTCTTTTGTGCGGCGTTACTAATCTGCTCGTTAGTCAGGCAATTAATTTTAATTATAGGCATTAAACTTGAACTCATAACATTAATTCATACATATTTTTAATGTTATATAAAAGTTATTAGAACCTTTTGAGCTAAAAAAGTTATATCGTAAAAGTAAAAGTTATAAGGAAGTAAAAACTTTACGTCTGAGTAAAAAAAAATAGTACAAAAGTCTGCTAAACGGGTTCCAATAGAGTTGAACTAAGTTTTACTGTTGCTTTCGCTTAAATTAGTTATTTAGTTAAACTAAATGTTAATTCTTACCAAAAAATTGTTGTTTGTTCATATTCTCCACTTATTGTTCGTAAACTATTAATGTTATAGCTTAACTACTGGAAAAACCAACACAAACACCAAACAAACTACGGTTGCCAGATTAAAATTTGCAAAATGCTTGACATTCACAAAAATAAAAAAAAAATCTAGACTATTAAAAATTCTAATACTTTAGTATTTGTATTACAATTTAATTTATTTTTTTAGAAATATATTTATGTAGTTATACAAATTTTATAATATATACTCAGCTCGAATAATCCGATTCATTATTTAAACCTTTTCAAACAAACTGTATATCCTGCCGTTTTTGTCGAACCAACATCGTAGTTATTTTTCATATGACTATTTTACGAATGTTTGTAATTAAACTGTGAAACAAGAAATTATATCCCTAACGAGACCAGCAGGAAATAAAACTAGACTATCCGTAGACAAGAAATCCTAAAGGATTTTGAAAATTTAGCTCGTATTTAAATTTTATAGACTTATGGAATTTGGGTATTTTCAACTGCTTTGTCATTATGGGTGAAAATTAAAAGTTAAAAAGATTATGTAATGCAGACAAAAATATATTTTATTAAAAAGTTTACGAAAAGTTTTGCAAAAAAAAATGCTAAGTTCTCTCTACACTTGTTTTGTAAATTTTAAATTTTAAAAATAAAATAATGCTAAAATAACTGTACTGGCTGTTTCACACTTAATACAACACTCAAAAAAATAAGTTAGTAGAAAAGTTAGTAAAACGTCTTGTAAATCAAGTATACTATTTTTCAGCAAAAATTGTGTTTTCAGCTAATATTTTAGTTATACTTTATTCAGCACTTTACTGTTTTGAACTAATGTTTTACTAATATTTTACTAAGGTTTTACTAATTTATTTTGCTAAAAAAAATTTGCTGATAAACACACTAACACTGTGGACGGCAACCAGATGGAATATCAAAATGTAGTAGAGACAAGGAAAATGAAAATAAAAAGTACAACTCTTTTAAGACATACAAAAGAAATCAACCATGGAAGATTTTTGTGTATGTTTCTTATATATAAGAAAAGAGCGCCACACATTGTGGATTAAAAAAACTTGAATTTTGTGTTGTCACCAGTAATTGTCAAAGTAATTGTCTATTAATTAAATTAAAGACAAAATATAAATAGACTTGAATAATTTTCATTTTCATTAACAAAATAAAATATTTAAATTTAGTAAAGATTAAATGTGTATTGGTAAACTTACCCCGTATTCATAAAGTTATTAAACAGCATTTCAAATACATTTTAGTTAAAACACAAATTTTAATCTTAAAACAGTATTCATAAATGAATATAACCTTTTACACAGGGTTCAAAATAGGTCGTTTATGAATACAGTTTTAACTAAAATGTATTTAAAATCTGAATTAAGATTTTATATGAATACGGTTCAAAAAAGTTTGCAAATTCCAGCGCAACCGGAATTCTCTGCAAGGAAAGTTTCCTTATGAACATCAAAAGAATTCATCTTTCATTAAACCATAAGCATTGCTTAAAAAGCAATGAATAAGGCTGATAAAAGAGTAGTTCCACCCTATGACAAGCCCATATAAAATGCATTGGTTCCGATTAAAATTTTCATAACATCGAAATCCAAATCACTGCAATGTATTGCTTCTTAATCTATTCTTTTAATGCTTTTTTTTTTTTTTGGTGGGATATAATGAAAACAAAATTCCCCAGGCGGATAAGTGATATTAAAGTTTAAATGAAAATAAATTATACGATTGTATGTGTTGCATTTTTAAACTTGATGTTGCATACTTTAGGGGGACTTGAGAAGAATGATTGATATATATATATATATATGATATATATATATAACATGAATTCACCGATAATGTGCTTAAAAATTTGACCGATCGTGTAGGCTACTGCATGGCCAGCCGAGGCAGCCATTTGAATGAAATTATTTTCCATTATTAACCCGAAGGATTGTACTTTCAAATAAAAAAAGAAATTTGAGAAAATATTCAGTAGTTTTTTTTATAGCATTTTCAAAAAAAACAGTTATTTGGCGTACCCTTTATAATTATTATAACTTGTAAACAGAGAAGACAAAAAGTACCAAAATCCATTGTGTTTAAAAAATATTGAAAAAAACAAAAAATAGCAAAACTACAAAAACGGTAAAATAATTACATGTTTTAAAAGAAGAATTAAAAACTTTAAGGAAAAAAACATTTTAAAAAAGGCTCAAAAATTTTAACAAAAAGCTGTTTAAGCACAAAAATTAAAAATCCAAAAATGGCAGAAAAAGCGATTAGGTGTAAAAATTTCAAACACGTGCAAAAAAAATGTTTGGCTTCTCTATTGATAAACTATAAGCATATTTTTAATTCTATTATTTTAGCAATGGATTTTCTCAAAATTAAACTTATTTTCAGCATATACAATCTGGGAGTTTCTACTGTAAATATTTGTAGTTGTTTGAGTTGTAATACAGTATCTTTATTTTTAAATGACCTAAAAGAGACATTTGTAGAAGAAATTTCTTCTTAGACTTCAATTGTAGTTCATTTGAAAAAACAAACCACATCAAATTACTGTATTATGATTTAACATTCATTTTATACAGTAGTTTTTTTTTTATTTATTACATATGTGGTTAATTTTTACGTAATTGTTGTTCATTTTTGAACAGTAATAAACAAATGACATTGTTAGTTAAATTTACTAAAATGTAAGTCGTCTCTTCTCCAAATGAAATTTCATTGGTTTTCAACTACATTTTACCAACATGTGAAAAAATAAGTTTCATAAAAAATTAATTTTCAAGAAATAATATCTAAACGCTTCATTTCTCTAGCGGATACGTTTCGTAAACGGACTTTAACTCCATATATTGTGTTGTAAAAATAGTACCAACACATTGTAAGGTACTATTTGTACGTACTAAATAAGTAGTGACGGATATGTGGAAAGTAAATTCTGTTGAACATAGAATTTACTTTTTGGAAATCCGACCGAATCCGAATATATTAAACAATACAAATTAACTTTAAAATTTAACTAAAATTGCTTGAAAACATAAAAATAATTAGTTAAAAAAAAATTAAGTGCACATTTTTCAGTTTTTTGTGCATATATTAAGATTTGCCATGCATATTATATTCGCCTACAACACTATTTTGTAATGCATGAAGTGCCATTTTTAGCTTGGTAGTTTATTTTATCTAAACAATTAAAATAAATCCAAAAATTGGTTTACAAAAAGTTTTTTGCTTTTTACAAAACTGTGTTTAAGAAAAACTTTGAAAAAATTACTTTTTTTAATGTGTTATTTGATTGGGGTTTTAAAATCTTGACAGAACATGGCTTTTCTGGATTCTTGACGAGCAATAAAAATTCTTGTAAATCAAGCAAAACAGTATGGCAACCCTAAAACAAACACACACATGATCGTTTACATATTCCAACACTCTAGCAAGAAAATATTCTGAAATCAGTAGAAAGTAGTTAAAGTTAAAATAACGTATAAATTCCTTTAGCCTTATCTAATAAGATGTAAACATAAAATATGCATATGTAAAGTTTTGAACAAACAAATACACACACAAATACAAGAAAAAGACGCACACAATTAAACCCTCAAACACATATAAACATTTGTTTTTTTTTAAGAATTTTTAAGAAGAAACAAGTTTTGAGTGTATAAAAACAGATAAGAAATTAAGACCTACATTAAGATGTTGTAATGTCTTGAGGTATTTTAAGAAATCTATATCGTGATATTATAAAAATTTAATGTAATGTTTAAGTATTATATTTGCAATAAATTTAAATTGATACCTCTTGTTGTTAGTAGACTCATAGAAAAAAGTTAGTAGAAAAATTAGTAAAGCCATTAGTAATTATGATGAAATACAAAATTTTTACAAATTTTTTGGTTTTTTTTGCTGAATTTACTAAAATTTAAAAATATTATTTTGATATTAAAAACCAGCAGAGGTCGTTGTAATTCGATGTTAGCGCTTCCGTACTTTTTTATAGTTTGTCAGGATAAAATAGACAAGTTAACACTTCGTATTATGTGTTAACATAATAATCAATTTCGTGATAAATTTGAAAATTAAAGATGAAAGCAAAATAAAATATAAAATAGGCTTTGGTGCGACTGTACAAAACAATAAATGACAATACCAGGTATTTGCTTTTAAGACATAAAAAAAGGTGACTTAAATAAAAAAAAAATTACCACATCAGTAAATAAACTGACACATGACCTCTGAATAGTACACTAAAAAAGGTAATAAAGTTAGCAAAAAATTGAGATTCTTTTAAAATAATTTACAATACGTTACAAAATATAAAAAAAATTTTCATACTCCAAAATTGGCGAACTTAATTAACTTAATATCCGAAAAGATATAAAAATAATTATATATAATATAAACAAAAATTATTTATCAACTACTGACATCAATGGTTATCTAAATATACAACCCTTTTTTGCAATAAGAAAAGGAACCATAAAAAATTACCAAATATCTGTGTCCTTGTCTTTTGCTTTAGCCTGTCTACCTGAGCGTATATTTCTTTGCAATTTGACCACACTACATTAATAATCACTATAAAGATTTAGTTTACAAACACACATTTAATTTTTATTAAATTTAAATATTTTATTTTGTGTTTAATTTAATTAATAGACAATTACTTTGACATGCCGCACAGTGGAGTGAATCACATCACATAAAAATTGGTAATAAATATAGAACTTCTTAACGACTGGACCGATTAAGACCAAATGTATATGTAATCGTTAAGGAGGAGTATAGCTTTCAGAAAATTAATTTTGAAGCCACCCTGTGTTAACACAGGTGAAATTTTCTGAAAGCTATACTCCTCCTTAACGATTACATATACATTTGGTCTTAATCGGTCCAGTAGTTAAGAAGTTCTATATTTATTACCACTTTTTATTTGATTCACTCCACTGTGTGCCAGTGACAAAACAAAATTAAAGTTTTTGTAGTCCACATATGTATTCACATTGTTAGCATTCTTTTGTATGAAAAACATATACAAAAAATTTCATGGTTCATTTTTTTTATATGTCTTACAAGAGTATTTTCCTCGGCTCTACAATCTGCTTGTCAGCCATACTTATCAGAACAATATGTTTAGCAAAATAAATTAGTAAAACATTAGTTCATATGAGTTAAGTGCTGAATAAGTTTAACTAAAATTATAGCTGAAAACACAATTTCAGCAAACAATTTGCTAAAAAAAAGTATACTTTATTTACAAGACGTTTTACTTACTTTACTACTAACTTATTTTATTAAGTGTAAATAGTTTTTTTTTTAAATAGTTTTGGCTAATTTGGACCTAGTTCGTTACATTATTAAAACAATATAATGAAATATATGGAATAAAGAATATGGTTTTTATTAGAAACTTTGGGTATTGAAGTAATCTTGAAAATAACAATGACAACGTTTTCGAAAATGTCCAATTAGTACACAAATGTTCGAAAGCAGAAAATATTTTAGGCAAAAAATTTAAAAATCGGGTGTTGAAATTTCTTATACCACGCAAAATTACAACTGGTTTTTTTATTTATATATGACGCACAATTTTCCTTTACATTTGCATTTTCTTATCATTTGCAGCTATGCTTTTGAGAAAACCCCTAAAATACTTATGTTTACTAAACCAGCCCCTAGCCCGCCCATAATTACTATATGTTAAGTCAGTCATTTTGAAATATTGGAGTTTTATTTTGAAATGAATAACACGTTGCTTCAACATTTTCAGTAAATATATCCATTTTTAATACAATTACCCTCAAAATAGTTTGTAGTTTACATTAACTAAAAATGTTATTTGATATAAATGATAATTCACTTACATTTTATTTAAATGAAATGCTTCTTGTTATTTATTTTTAAATATCGTTCAAATAACTAACAAATCCATAAGAACAAATGAATAGTTGGTTAAAAATCAATGTTCAAAATTTAACTTCAGATCAGTAAAAATAAAAGTTATATTCAACAAAATATATACACACTTATATTTTTCTTAACTTTTTCATTTCTTGTAATTTGAATTGAAATAATTTTGTATATAAATAAACTATTTTAATAAAAAAAAAACAGACATGAATTTGTTGAACATTTTTTTGAAAAAAAAAAAAAATTATAATATCTGTAACGGAAACAAATAAATGACAATATTACGTTGTTGTGGTTAAATTTGTATGAAACTTTTAATAAATGAAACTAAAAAAAATCATTAAGAATTAGTAAATTATTTTGAACAAATGTATAAAAAAGTTAAAAAAAAAATATTTATTTGAAGAAAAAATGCACGTTCCTTTATTTTTAACTCAACTGAAAACTTTTTTATTGAACTACAAATAGTAAACTACATAATATTCTGAGTGTGTTTTAAAATGTAATTTTTTTTTTTTTTGGCATTTGCAAAAATGGACTTAGTTTGAGGTTATGTAGATTTTATAATAAATGAGCTGCTTCCAAAAAAATTATTTTAGTGGAAATTTACAAGTCAATTTTATAGAACCCGTGTTCATTAATATCAATATTTTCATTACATTAATCACAGGTACCAAAAACGTACATGCATGTTTTGTTTTACCACACTAAAAAAAATAAGTTACATAGTAGAAATGTTAGTAAAACGTCTTGTAAATCAGATATACTATTTATCAGCAAATTTTTTGCTAAAACTGTGTTTTAAGTTAAAATTTTAGTTATATTTATTCAGCAATTAACTATTTTGAATTAATGGTTTACTAATATTTTACTGATGTTTTACTAATTTATTTTGCTAAAAAAAATTGTGCAGATTAGCACATCAATAGTGTGAACGACACCCAAATTGAAAGATATAAGCAGAATTAATTACATGTCGCGTCATGTCAAGATGCAGTAGGGACGAGGAAAATTATACTAAAAAGTACAACTCTAGTAAGACATATAAAAAATCAACCGTGTAAGATTTGTGTATCAGTTTTTCGTACATAAAACAAAATTGTGAATTAAAACAACTTACGTCGACACCGGCTTGTGAAAGTAATTGTATATTAATTAAATAAAAGACTAAATAGAATATTTAATTTTAATAAAGATTAAATGTGAATTTGTAAACTAAATGTTTATATATATTATTAATCTAGTGCGGGTGTGGTCAAATAACAAACAAATATACAGCAGGTAGATAGACTAAAGCGAAAGACAAAGACACACATCTTACGTAGATTTTTATGTTTCCATTTTATATTGCAAAAAAAGGGTGTTTCGTTTAGTTTCTATAATTATCTGCGGCATTTACGTTCCTTTAAAAGATAGCATTGTTTAGGCCATCATTGATGTCAGTAGTTGAAAGATAATTTTGTTTATGTTATATATAATTATTTCTACTTTTTTTTAAGATATTTCATTCATTTCGTCAATGTGAGAGTTTGAACATTTTTATAAAGGGTCCGCCATCTAACGTTTTTTTCAACTAGTGCTTATTTCGTGAATGGTAACACTTAGCGCATGTCTGATTTGACAGATAATTAGTTTTATCCTTCCGCTGAACGAATATGCTTGTGTACACGCTTGAACAACGCTGGGAAATATTGCGACATTACTTTGAAAATCATGGTAATGTTGCAGAATGTGTGCGAAAATTGCGTACGGATTTTGGAAGATCGTTATCGGGCCATGTTGAACGAATTTTTGTTCACAAAATTTTAAGAGGAGGATATTGGCAACATTTGGTTTCAACAGGACGGCGCTACGTGCCACACAGCCGAAGCTACACTCGATGTTTTGCGCCCTGTTTTTGAAGATCGCATTATCAGTCGCAGAGCTGATGTCGTTTGGCCCCCTCGGAGCTGCGATTTGACACCGTTGGACTATTATTTGTGGGGGTACCGTCAAAGATAAGTGTTACGCCAACAAGCCAGAGACAATTGACGCTTTAAAGGACAATATTCGTGAAGCCATTGGTGAAATAGAGCTGCACACAATCGATAATGTGCTTAAAAAGTGGACCGATCGTGTAGGCTACTGCATGGCCAGCCGAGGCAGCCATTTGAATGAAATTATTTTCCATTATTAACCGGAAGGATTATACTTTCAAATAAAAAAGAAATTTGAGAAAATATTCAGTAGCTTTTTTTTATAGCATTTTAAAAAAAAAAGTTATTTGGCGGACCCTTTATTTTGTAACGTATTTTAAATTATTATTAAAAGAATCACAAAAATATATGATAAATTAACTTAAGTACAATTTTTCTACAAATTTTTGAGTTTTTTTCAGTCTACTAAAATTCAGCTAAAATTTTAATAATTTTTAGCAAGTGTTTTTAAATTTCTAATCCACTAAGTGTTAGCAAAAGTTTTGCTGAATCTACTAATTTTGTTGCTAAAAAGCATCTCGCTGATATTCAGCAACATATGCTAACTACAGGGTTTAATAAAATATTTTGTTTATTTCCAAATTTTTTATTCAATTGTAGCTTTCCATTACATTAAATACTTAAAAGTATCAGCAAATCACTTTTTCCGATGTTGGCAATTTCTCTGCAATGAATCTTCCAGCAAACATTTATTATTTTTTTTTTTTGCTAACCCAACTATGTTTTTTGCTAACTTTACTGACTTTATTTTTGTGTGTAGCATTCGGATGTAAATACAAAATAATCAAAGAAAATAATAAAGACACACAAAAGACAGATATAACTCTGTATTTTATTTATGTTATAAATACAGAGCTGTATTTCAGTGGTCTTATTACACAGGTCAACAGCAAAAAAAGGCTTGACTAACCACTATATAGATTTGATGCATCATGGCTGCCTAAGTACAAAAATGGTAAAAATTTTTCAATTCTATGGATAATTTTTTTTTTTAAATTTTTTAAGTAAAATTGACAATATTTTGAGACATTTCTCCACTTATGTTGTCATAACTCAAAAACAACTAGTCCGATTTTGTCAAATTAAATTTACAAAAATTAAGGTTTACAATATCTTTAAAGAACGTGTACAAATTTTTTTAATGCGATCAATAGTTACAAAGTTATGAAACAAATTGTTAGCAAAAAAAAAAAAAATGCTAAAAAAAAAAAAATTTGAAAAACAAAAATCTGGAAAAAATCGAAAACTGCAAAAAATATTACTTTTTATTTTTTTGTAGTAAAGCTACATATCATGCGAATTAAACTAGATATGGATCATAAAAATCGATGCATGCTTTACATTTTTATTTACAATTAATTGAAGGTATCGCATATTTACAAGCACTGTAGAAAATTGTACCTACTATATAATGAAAATGCAGAACATAAAAACTCAGGTGCATTTTACGACACGCATTTTGGCAAAACCCCTTTGGGAAAAACCTCTATGACATTTTTTATGATTCTAATAATTAAAAAAAAAATAAGTAATAAACAAAAGATTGTTTAATTTTTACGATTGCGGTAGGATAGTAATAAAACGCTCATAAATGTGCGTGTACGCTGAAGTGCTCTTATTTTCCGTTAGCTACCTGTAACGGATGATTTTTTTTTTTTCATAAAAGTCCTTAATGTTTTTTAGGATTCTTGGGAATAATAAAAAATTTGCAGCACACACAAACTGTATCCTCACAGAGGGTTATCCCAAATTATAGTATCAGTATTTATAAGATCTCCTTGACCCTTTTTATTTCATTCAAGAAGTGTTTGCGATAACGCAAACATCATTTAATACCTACACAAAAATTAGAGTCATACAGCTTAGAAGTTAAAAACAATTTTCAAATATTAATAAAATGAGCCAGACCATTTTTATGTAAAAACGATCCAGATTTATTTTGTTATGTGTGCGGCCAATATATCACCGGGAAAAAACGGAAGTGCTTCTTAACTTCATTGCAAAAGTCATATCAAGATTGCTATAATATCTATCCGCACAATTTGAACCAGCATTGGACACCGAGTACTATATGCATTCCATGTCGATTGAATTTATCTATGAAGTCTTCTAACGTAAAGTAAGTATAAATTAATAGATTTGGAATATTTTATAATTACAATATTTCTTAATTAAAATTTGATTTCTTCATATTCCTGATTTCAATTTTTTTTTTTTTCATTTTACAGACGACACTTGGAAATTTTGAAGCCTATGCTATGGAGAGAAACAGCGAACCACGCATCCGAGTGTTATTTTTGTTTAAGTACAAAAAGCGGTTTTGGAAAACATATGCGATGGTCTTACCCCACGAGGTCTGCTGATGGGTTTACACTTGCAGTTCTACATTCACAAGAAATAGAATATGCTCAAGATCGGGGTGCAAGCTGTAGTCATGTGCTTTCATCTTCACCAGGACACTCAACCTCAAGTATGTCTTACCAATCAGATCCAGCACTACCATCTACTGCTGAAAATGACGAGTTCATCCCACACAAACATTTCTCGCCGAGACCATGGAATCAAGATCAGCGTAATGATGTAATTAGAGACCTTGGATTGTCGAAAAGATCTTCTGAATTACTTGCGTCCCGGATGAAAGAAACAGGTCTCATAACTAAAGAAACTAAAGTTTCGTATTACCGTACTCGAGAAAAAGACTTACTTCATTATTTTGCTGAAGAGGATGACTTTGTATACTGCACAGATATTTCTGGTTTGATGACTGCCATGGGCTTACAGAGATATGATTCAAACGAATGGCGTTTATTTATGGACTCATCAAAACGCAGCTTGAAGTGTGTCCTTTTGCATAATGGAAATAAATTTCACTCCTTGCCGATCGCACATTCAACCAAAGTAAAAGAAGAATACTCTGTAATTGCATTGGTCATGAAGAAGATAAAGTATGATGAACATAAGTGGGTAATTTGTGTTGATCTTAAGATGGTAAATTTCCTCTTAGGCCAACAAAGCGGCTTTACAAAATATCCTTGTTTTATATGTTTATGGGACAGCAGAGCTAAAACAGAACATTGGAAGAGAAAACAATGGCCTTCTAGGGAAACACTAGTTCCAGGTACGCCAAATGTTATAAATGTGGCTCTAGTGCCCCGAGATCGCATCATATTACCCCCTCTTCACATTAAACTTGGTCTGATGAAACAATATGTTAAAGCACTTAACAAAGATAGTGAATGTTTCCAGTATATTTCAAGGAAGTTTCCCAATCTAAGTATGGAAAAGCTGAAAGCAGGCACATTTGATGGCCCACAAATTCGCAAATTGGTGAACGATACTGAATTTGGCAGTTCAATGTCAGAAATTGAGAAGAATGCATGGGATTCGTTTGTATGGGTTATTCAAAATTTCTTAGGAAATAACAAGGGTGATGATTACGTTGCGCACGTTGAAGAGATGTTAACTCACTTCCAGAATCTTGGATGCAACATGAGCATCAAAGTACACTACCTGCACAGTCACTTAGATCGTTTTCCTGAAAATCTAGGAGACTTGAGTGAAGAACAGGGCGAACGATTCCACCAAGATATCCGGACAATGGAGGAACGATACCAGGGTCGCTGGGATGCACACATGATGGCTGATTTTTGCTGGAGTATTCAGAGTAACACTTCGTTATTCAACAATAGTAGAAAATCGACTAAAAGAAAATTTCAGAGTTTGTAGTTTATAATACATATTTATTTATTTATTTTCTTGTTTTATTTATTATAATAAATGTGAATAATAAAATATAAATTTTCTACTATTTAATTTATTTATTTATTTACATTTAAGCTCATCCAACACAAATGTCTTTCCGAAGAATAGAATCAGTATATTCTAGGTAGGGTTTTGCCAAAAAATACACGAATGTTACTATGTAATGCATTTTTGATGTGAAAATTTGTACATAGCATGGGGAAAATGTTTTCAAAATTCAATCAATCGAAAGAAGAACATTAACTACTCAATTTTATGTATATCAGACAAAAAACTAAAATTTGGTGAAAATGAGCAAATTCACTTAATTGTGAATAAATTCGAAAAAAATCAATCGATTTTTATGATCGATATCTCATTTTGTTCCTATTACATGTGGCTTTGCGATAAAGCAACAAATCTGAACGATTTTTGCCGTTATCGATTTTTTATGATTTTTTTAAAACAAAAAAAATTTGCTATTTTCACGTAAAAAAAATATTTTTTTCCCTCAATTTTTTATTATAACTCCGAAACTACTGAGCCGATTGAAACGCAATATATTAACGGATTAAAGGCTATGTAAATTTCAGTTTTTCTAAATTTATTTGAATAATATCGGACTAATTTTTTTTTAGTTATCATTAATTATGTGGAGAAACGTCTAAAAAAATTTATAATTTTACTTAAAAATTTTTAAAAAAAAAACCTCTCCATAGAATTTCAAAATTGAACCATATTTGTACTACTGGGACCACAATACATCAAAATTGTATAGTGGTTTTCAAAGCCCCTAAAATTTTTTCAAAATTGTTGCCTTGTGTTATTTATAATACAAATTTTCACGAATAGATGGCATATTTTTAATGGAAACAACTAAATATTTAACAAAAGTTTAGTAGATTTTTAGTAGTTTTTTTCTCTTTTTATTTTACTAATATTTAGCAAACTGATTTTGCTAATTTTACTGCTTTTTTCTGCAATTCAATTTTTAACTAATTTTTAACTAATTTTTAGTAACTTTTTCTGTTTTTTTACAAACTTATTTATATTGAGTTGAACAATACCCCATCACCAACCAATTACACCTTCAATGCAATGGTTTTGTACGTTTGTAGGTGTATAAAAATTCACGAAATTAATTGGTTGTAGCTTTCTATTAAAATAATTTTTAGGCCGTAGTTAATTAATTGCACATAACCTCAAACACAAGACAATTTTCGAAGTCGCAAAAATTATTCACTATTTGTGATAAAAGTACTAAAATTTATATATTTATTTATAATATTAAACCAAAGAGTTATTCAGTTAAAAGTATAACTCAAATATATTTAAATGACTGACTTGATTTTTGAAATATATTTGTTGTTGTACTTTGTTTTATAATGAATTTTGCTGTTAACATTTGTTTACTATGGCCGGGCTAGGGGCTGGTAAAGGCTATATAAGTATTTAATGGCTATTCCCCAAATATTACCTGTAAATGTTTTTATATTTTCACTGAAAAATTCTTAAATTTTATTATTACAACCGATTTTTCATATTTTGGTCTAAAACATTTGCTGTTTCGGTACACTTGTATAATTTTTAACGTTTTCTGGAAAATGCTTTGAAAAATTGTTCACTACACGCACAGAAAAAATATGATTGTGGCACGCATATTCATAGAGCATTATATAATTTTTGGATTTATGATTGAGACAACAATGTTACTATGGTTGTAACAAATATACTCTTATATTTTTCTTAGTCATATTATGATAATTAGATTACCATATTATGATTCCTAGTTTTTCTCAGTAGTATCATATTATGGTTATGGAAATGTTATAAATATGATTCTTAAATTATTCTACCGACATTCTGTTGAAGCTGGATTAGTAAAGGTATGCTGGTTTTTTTCAATAGTAAAAACAAGTATTTATTTATTTAATAATCTATTAATCTGTTATACTATAAAGGAGTAGTATAAACCATTATTTTGTCGCTATGCAATGTTTACATAAATTTTATTTTTTTATGTTAGTATCTAAAAAAGCAAACCTGAACTTTCTCCTTTTCAGCACAAATCTTATTTTGTCAGGAAAAATAAAAGCAATGGAAACATATGATTGCAACATATTGTTAAATATTGTTAAGAATACAATATAATAATACATTTATAATTATCATTACATAGTTTGTAGCAATCATAATATTTGCACTATAATAATATTATTCTCCTTGTTATCATATTATAATCATGGAAAAGAATTTATTTATCAT
>CM037854.1:56565873-56614886 GCA_021234595.1 Delia radicum
CCCATAAAGTTCCTAAATGCACTAAAAACTGGAAGCATAAATTTTTTAATGGTACAAACTATCATACAACAATGTTTAGTAGTACGCACACATTAACCCACCATTCACTACCTTGTACAGTGTACAGCGGAATTTAATTTTTTTTTTGTATGTAGAAAAACTTTTTAATGAAATATTTAAATTTATTGTCCAGATTATTGTAGTATTGGGTCTAAAAGTTATTTAGTTAAAATTTGAGAAAAATTGATTAGCTTTAACCTGTGGCTCCCCGGTACCAAAATTTTGGATTTTTTAAATTTTTCTTAAATTGTCTTTCGACACATAATTTTTTATTAAATTTGGCTTGCTGAACACAAATATTTTGAAATTTTTAAAATCGGGCTAAAGGTTTTGGAGATATTCTGATTTGATTTTTCACAAAAAAATCGCATCTTTTTTCTTTATTCTAGAAATTTTTTAAAAATTATCTTAAATTTTTTGTTTTTGCACTCAAATACTACATAAAACATTTGATCATAATTTTGTCTTAAACTAGAGATGATGCTATCACAAAATATATTTTTTAAATTAGTTGTTTGTCCACATATCAGAGGCTTTTTGTGCAGGTCGCCAAGTTTTAACTAAACCTTGATTTTTTTAAATTTTAGTAAATTTTAATCTTAACGCTTCCAAACCGTGCCATGCACACAAAAATTACTGCACAAAATATTTTGTAAATTTGGTTTTTTATCGAAATAGTTTAAATTCTTATTATACATCACTCATTTGGCGCAATTATGGCCAATTAAAAATATCCTGGGTCGAGATACATAGGATAATTTTTCTTCTGATTGAATTTATTTTGAATTGTGTGTGCTACGAAATAATACTTTAAGGTAATTTTTTAACGAGTCGCAATAATTCAAAAAATTTGCACCACTTTTCTTGATGCAAAAAGTCCCTGGAGTCTTGTTTCCATTTAAAAATGATTTAAGTTGACTGTTTTTAAACCTCAGCTTAAGATTTTTGAAGACTTTGAAATATTCCATTCCACTACTACTTGAGCAAACCTAAATTTAGCTTAAATATAAATATGTTATGGGTGCACAATTGGAAAAAAAAAATCGGGGAACTATAAGTTTCCATAAGCTATTAGATTTTGATTATTGCGTTAAACACATTATTTTATAAATTCATAAAAAAAGCGAAAACATGACGCAAATTGTAAATGGTGTATTCTTCAGAATACGATAAAATAATAAAAATAAAAATTGTGCGGTGTCCATGATAGAAAAGGGGTCTACTCTCTTTAGATTTTTTTAATTTAGTAATTTTTTTTATTTCACATTTCGTTAGATTGAAAATTCGCTTGTTAAATAAACGTCTTGCTTTGTATTTACTTGCGCCATATTTAATTAAAGTTCATTATTCTCAAAACAACTTATCTGGGACACTGTAAATAAAGCCTTAACTAATATACCGATTTTCAGTCGTTTTTTTTTTGTAGACGTAGAGACAATTTTTAATATTTATTTGTTTTTATTTTATTAATTAATAATCATATAATTACAAATTATATCCTATTACCATAACCAAGCACTAGCTACTATGGCCTTCGGCGCGTTATAGCGAAAACAGACCAGTGGCTTTGGTGGGAATCGAACCCACGACTTTGGTGGGAATTGAACCCACGCACACGCTACCAACTAGCCTACCGGGGCGCACTTTTAATATTTGAAAAGCTTCTTTATTTGAAAACAACGATTTTTGGGTGTATCTTTAGTTTTGGGCTTAACTTCGTACCATTTTATTGTAAATCAAAAATTCAAAATTCCGGCTACGTCAGGGAATGAGAATTTATTCATCTGCAAACACAAAATTTTTAATTTCATTTTGAAATAAGTACCCATGGCTCCAAAATGACCCCCAATTTGGGTATGTATTAAAAATGGGTATATAATGAAATAACTACCAGGGTTGTCATGGTAGTCCGAATTTAAAATCATAATTTTACAAATAATAGTTTATATCGTGTATTTTTATCGCAGAAATAATTTTTTAAAAGCCATTTCTTTATTTATTTATAATTGCTTAAAAATTGTTATTCATATTGATAGTTAAAGAGAGTAAACCCCTTAAGCATCTAAAGTGATTCATTCATTAAATAAGCTAAAAGAACATGTTTTAGCCATGGTTAATACTACGAAGTGTACAAGATGATAAAGTTTTTATTAAGAGGCTTTTAAAGTTTAATACAAGGACTATAGCAAAGTGTTTAAGTGAATTCTATTTATCCACATACAGTTGCGGAAATAAATGAAAAGCCATAATTGTTATTGAACAATAAGAAGTCTTTATTAAGATTATGCATTAAGTGGAATATTGCACTGATAGAAAAAATTTAGTTAACATTTTGGGTTAAACTTATAAAAATTAGTTCAAAATGAAAAACTTCTACAATTAGCACATAGTTTTTGCTAAATATCAGAAAGATAAAAATAACTAAATTTAAAAATTCAATCTTCTACAATCAGCAAAAAAAAAATGCTAAATACAGTTGGCGGAATTCTTTTTAAATTTTACCAAAAAAAAATTTTAAAGTTTGGAAAAATCTAAAATCGACGAAATAATGCTTATTAAGATAAATAACAATAAAATAAATGTTTGATAAAAATTTAACAAAAAATTAAAAATTGGTGCGATATTAAATTGGGCACACTTGATTAATTTTTTTGTGGGCGTTGTGGTGTAATGGTTAGCGCATTGGACTGTTACGCAGATGGTCCCGAGTTCGATTCCCGGTGAAGACAACATAAATTTGGAAAAATAATATGTCTGAGTTTTCTATCACTTATATGTATCCTAGCGAACACCTTCGGTGTTCCCATAGCACTTTATCCCACCGAAGTAAAATAATGAATCAGGGCTATGAAACAAAATGCTTTAATAAATTCGCCAACTCTACATCAGCTGGCGAGCGACAACTGTTCTAAGACTTATCATCTCGCGCAATTACACTGTTGCCATGTTTCAGCACCTTTCATCTCTCCACTATCCCCTTTCCAAAGAAAGCAACACATTAATTAATAGGAAGAATTTCTAAGTGTTGCTTCTCTTTAAAGAAAAAAAAAATAAATAATTTTTCCAATTTGACTGAAAAAAAATTAATTTTTTCTGCGATTCTAGTTCACTATTTGAGTATTTCACGTTTTTTAAAAAATATTATTATATAACTTGATAAATTTAAATGCAAAATAAGCTATAAAAATAAAACGCTTCTAGACAAAAAAATAAAAATCAATATATTGCACCAAAAAAAGTTAGCGATAATTGCAAAAGTTATGCAAATAAATAAATCTTACCATTTCGTTAGCGATAATTGCAAAAGTTATGCAAATAAATAAATCTTATAAGGGAAATTACATTAAAAAACCCAATTAGAGGCTATCGAACTTCAATTTGTTACTTCCGATAAAGTTTCAAAATACACACACTGAAAAAAAAAAATTTTTTTAAATTGCCAACTAAAATTCGGTTAACACTACACTCAAGGAACTTCTGCTAAAAAAATGTGTACTTGTTTGACTTGTAATATAGTATCTTTATTATTAAGTGAAAAAACAGTCATTTGTAGAAGAAATTTTAGTTTTGACTAAAATTGTTGTTCATTTAAAAAAACAAACCACACCAAATTACTGTTTTATGATTTTACATTCATTTGTTAGAGTAGTTTTTTTTTTTATTTAAAAAAACAAAGCAATTAAATATTTTTTGTATTTTTTAGTGAATATGTGGTTAGTTTTTCTACAATTGTTGTTCATTTCTTGTACAGTAAAAAACAATTGACAATTTTAGTTGAATTAACTGAAATGTAAGTCGTCCTTTCTTCAAGTGAAATTTCAATTAATTACATATGCAGTGGTCTTTACCTTAATAGTAATCAAAGTGTACTCAAATCAGTTGGTACAACTATCTTTTGATTTTCACAATAAAATTCGGTTAATGCAATAGAATTTTAGCTGCAACACCTAAAAAATTTAGAAATTGCATGAAAATAATGTTGTACTTACCGAATTTATTGGTTGTATCCATCAAAATACACTTTTCAATTCGGTTGATATTTTATTTTCTGTGTGCCTTAAAAATTGGACGTTTAAATATTTTAATGGTAAAAACTATCATGCTACAATGTTTATTCGTCCATACACATTAACCCTTTAACTTCCTTGTACAGTAGGGCGGGTCGATTTAAAAATCGCTCAACGTTCAAGGAAAATCGTATTCTAGGGATCAAAATAAGAAACTTTGCCGAAGGAACCATACCTCTAAAACGAAACCTGATGTCCCGACTTTTGACCCAAAGGGTCAAATTTTAAAAAAGCCTACTTTGATATTTCAGAAAGTAGGAGGAATCTCTCCAAGATTATGAGCTACTTCTTCTCAGGGAGACGCGCTAGCAGATTAATGCATAAATCATCATTCTAGGTGACCGTTAAGGGGTTAAAATTTAAGTTGAAAGAGAGCCTTTTTAACCGTGTTTTTATAGCAAAATGTACAAATCTCGGGATAGAGATATTTCAGAAAGTAGGGTCTCTATTTCTTCTCCGGAAGACGCTCTAGCAGATGCATGTATAAATTATATTCGATTGGGGTTGGATTCGATTGGGGCACTCTAAATGGGTCAAAGTGGAATTTTTCAAAATTTGACCCTACGGGTCAAAAGGCGGGACATCAGAATTCGTTTTAGAGGTATGGTTCCTCGGCAAAGTTTCTTATTTTGATCCCTAGAATACGATTTTCCTTGAACGTTGCCTCCATACAAATCGACCAGGTCTATTGCGTATATTTTTGCAGTTTCCTTAGCATAACCTCCAAATTTTCTAGCGTCAATTTCCTCATTGCACTCAAGTACTTCTAAGTTTATTTTAAGTCTCGAAATAAGGTTTAAATCAAACCCTGTTATATCAGACGCATTATGTTTTAAAATAATGCATTATGTAACAATTGATTGGAAAGTCAATGGGTAAAATAACATGCAATACTTGCTTCTTATAAAATGCTATGCTAGAAAATACCTAAAGCACAAATTTAATACATCATTGCATACTTATAGGGGTGTTTAAATTATCGTATTTTGAAAATTTTTTTTGAGTAATTTCCCAGTAAAAAATTTTCGTGGTTTTAGAAGCAGGATAAAACAAATGCGCTGATGTAAGTGCTTAATGTTATCTTATACTGAGAAGCAGCAAAAGAAACGAATAGTTTTCGTATAAAAATAAACAAAAAAATTGTTGAGCTTCCTGATTTCCCTTACAAGAATGCAGCTTACCTTAATTCCTAACAAGGATGCAGGTTGTAATGCAGAAAGTTTATTATCTTAGGTTCTAAACGATCTGTACCTATTTTCCCGAGTGATTTACAATGGTTGTTGGTGTTTTTGAGTATGTTGTACAAAATAATAGTCATTTAATTGTTTCTAAAGAGTTAGTACGTGGTACGGAAAAAAATTTAATTATTATAATAATATGTCTAAAGTTTTAACAACTAAAATTTTTTATTATTAATAAATAATCATATAATTACAAATTATATAATATTACCATAACCGAGCACTGATAAGCCAACACGCTACCAACTAGCTTACCGGGGCGAACAACAACTAAAATTTATTTTCTGTAGAATTTTATGTAAATAAATTATAAAATATTCATATTATTACTTTAATCGTAATAATGTAGACATGAAATATGATTTTACTGAAAGCCATGAAATTACAGCTTTTTATAAGCGCTAAAATCCGCACTTATTTTGCCAAAAAGTAATGCTTCCAAATGGGAATTCGTCATATAAAAATCATGGCATATTTAAGCAGGTCTGTAAGGGATTCTTTTTGGCTTACTCCCTTACAAACCTGCTTGCAGGTAAGCAGCGTTTTTTGTTGGGTTCATTAAAATGCAAAAAGTGTTCTACACACGGGTCGTCAAGGGTGCAAACGTATATCTACGGTAAAAGTGGAGACTTCCAAGTTTCTCCGGATGGTTCACTTTTCTTGTTCTCTTTTGTTTCCTAAAAGTTCAATTCCACTAAAGTTGAAATTTAACAAAAATATAGTAGTTTAATAAATATTTCAGAGCCCCCTAATATTAACAGCAGCACTGTGACGACATAACGTTATTTAAAGACTACAATCCTACCAACCTACCAAAAAAAAGAGCTTAGGCCACTATCGATGACAAATTTTTAGCCACTGTGCGGCGGTGGTTTCATTTTTGATAGTTTTAATAGCCATATTTATTTCCAGCAGTGAAAATGGATTAGAGAACTGATGGTTTCTGGGAGTAACAGTTTTAAGAACTTTAAATTCGTTTTGCACAGTTTTTGTGAACACACACACCAAAAAAAGTTGCCATTTTGCCAACCGAAATTCGGTTATTGCAACTCAATTTCGATTGGTACATCTGAATATTGGTTTTTACAACAAAATTCGGTTAACACAACTGAATTTTAGTTGCAACAACCAAAATATTTAGATATCAAATTTGAAAATGGTTGTACCAGGCGAATTTATTGGTTGTTAACACAAAATTCATTAGGTTGTCATTTTATTTCTCTGTGTGCACTCTTTCAGATTTAGTTTTCGACAATTCGACAATATGTGCAGCTGCTTTGCGATTTGGTTTTAATCTTACTCGTTGTTTGGTTGGTAAAGATGATTTTGCTCTACACAACTTTCGCTGGAAACTCCAACAACCAAGAAACCAAATAAAATATTTAGTATATTGAAAATTTTCTACTTTTACTTGTATCTTCAAAATTAAGCAGCACAAAAACAAAATTTCAATTAAATTAAAACTTTACAGTAATACAAATATGTGACGTACTAGTTAAGAGGAACAGTGTGGCATATAAATATTTAAACAAAAAAATAAATAATTAATTTTTTTGATAAACTTAAAGACAACTTGAAATAATTTAGTTATAAAATGTTTTGATAAGCTAACAATAAAATTTTATTGGATGAGGATTCCAAATTTAGCACTAAAATCAAATTTATACAAATAAAGAGAATTCCAGTCAAAAATAAGGTTTTACCAGATATAAACTGATTTTTTTGTGTATTTACTTACTTTAGCCTAAAAACATTTAATGTTAACAATATTAGTTTTTCTTTTTTGAATAAAAATTCTTTTGTGAAAATACATAATAATCACTCTGTATTTCTAAATATATGATGATGATGATTGAAGCATAAAAAATAAAAAAATTTCTACAAATACAAAAAATGTTTTGCTGATTTTTTTCAACTTTTTTTTTTATAAATTGTTGTTGACATTCGTTACAAATTCATCCAATATATTTTATTTAGAGAACATCTGCCAGTTAGTACTGAAGTGTATAGTAAAGTATAATGTTATTTACTCCATTGGTTTGCCTTCTTGTTGGGAATAAATTTTCAGGATAAAAATAAAAATATTTTAAAAAAATATGTATCCCAGGAATAAATAAGATATTTAGTTAGTAAAATGAAAAACTTTTGAAATTATTGTAACGGCCAACAATAGAAAAAAATAATAACCAAAATATTTACTTAAATGTTAAAATTGATTAAATATAGGCGAAATATGGGCACGTATTTAAGAATTAAAATCTAACAAAACAAAAAATAACGTCGATTTGGGAAGCAGTACCCAGTAAAAAACGATGCTTACCTGCAAGCACACACAGAGAAATAAAGTGCCAACCGAATGAAAAAGTGTATATTAAGGGTAACAACTTATAAATGCAGTTAGTACAACGATATTAACATTAGATTTTTCAAAAATTTGGGAGTTGCAACTAAAAGCTGTTGCTTTAACCGAACTTTGTTGTGAGAACTAATATAAAGATGTGCCAACTGTCTTAAATTCGTAATAACCGAATTCGATTTGTAGTAACCGAATTTCAGTTGGCAAATAGCTTAATTTTTTTCTGTGTGCAGGTTTTTAAGGGAATAAGCAAAAAGAATTCCTTACAAACCCGCTTACATGTGGCATGATTTTTTTTTTATCGCGAATTATTGCTTGGAAGCATTACTTTTGGGCAAAATAGGCGTGGTTGTGATTTCATGACTTTCAGTAAATTTATATCTTATGTCTACATTATTACGATTAATAATAGTATGTAATATAAATATTAGATATAAGACACAAATAATAATACAACTTAAATGGAAAATCACTGATGACGCCTATCCATAAAAAGGCAGAAACTAGTCTAGTCTGATTTAAAAACGAATATTGTTTATAATTATGATGTGAGCAAGATTATTCAAGTTCTAGATCATTTGTTTTTTGTTAAACAAAAATTTATAATTTTTAGAGAAAAACGTTTATTCTTCTTCTTAACCCTATTTGTTACACCCAATCTACCATAAAATGCTTGAGGAGCTAGAAAAAAAAACAACATTGTAATTTTTATATATACCATGGGTACTCTAATGTATATCTGAAATACCTTTTTAGTGATACCAAATTTCTTTGGAAGAAGTGACATAAATGTATATCTGAAATAACTTTTCAGTGAAACCACATTTGCCTATGTTTTCTTTGGAAGAAATGACATAAACAAATAAATTTCTCTTCTTCTTAACCTCAACATTTCTAAATTAAAAAATTTGTCAAATGCTTATTAATTAAAAATTAATTGCGACTGTCGTATATGACGTGAAAATAACACTGTACAAAAATACATTACAAAATTTGCCCTGTGGCGATGTCTCAACTTAAACCGAAAAAGTTGTCAACACTGAACGTTAAAATCATACGTCAATCTGGTAACGCTGTGAAACAGAGACGGAGGAGATTAGAAAAATAAACAAAAATCTAAAAATAGAATATTTGTGTTTGTAAGTGTTGTCACTTCTGAGTATAATATACAATAACAGAAAAACTAATAAAGGGTCCGCCAAATAACTTTTTTTTTTTGAAAATGCTATAAAAAAACTACAGAATATTTTCTCAAATTTCTTTATTTATTTGAAAGTACAATCCTTCCGGTTAATAATGGAAAATAATTTCATTCAAATGGCTGTCTGGGCTGGCCATGCAGTAGCCTACACGATCGGTCCATTTTTTTTGCTCAATTGTTGAGAACGACGGTTAATTGATGCTGATGGCGCTTCACGCACACTTTCTGCCACAGCAGCAATATTCTCGGGTGTACGCACTGTTTTTGGCTTTTCACGCTTTGGTTTATCGATGCGGATGCCAGTTTCTTTCACTTTTTTCACAAGATAACGAACATACGGAGCTGACGGTGCTTCTCTTCTTCCATAATCCGTACGGAATTTTCTCACACACTCTGCAACATTACCATGATTTTCAAAGTAATGTCGCAATATTTCCCAGCGTTGTTCAAGCGTATACATAACGATATTCGTTCAGCAGGGCTGTCAGATATGGCGATTTCTCTCCTAAACATGGCGATTTTGAAACGTGTTTGGCGTCGATATTTTCCATATGGCGACATGGCGATTTTTTGGCGATTTATGATGTAACTGGCGATTTTTCTTGGCTCTTTTCACTACTTATATTATTTCATTGATTTTTTTTAATAGTTTGTCTTTTTTTGTTATCAGTACTAATTAAAAAAAAAATAGTCGGGTAACCTTATTTGCATGATTTTTCTTTTGTTATCATTTTTCATTTTTTTTTTTCTTTTGTTATCATTTTAAGTGAATTTCATATTCATATGCAGCAGGTACGTACCATTTTAAAGAATTATCTTTGGCCGTTTTTAATATGTTGGTTGTTCCAACCAGTAATGCCTGCGTTCCTGGGAATTGGGTTTGCTACCTATGCACCTGAACAGGAGAAAAAAGTAAAAAAAAATGAAATAAAAAAATTTTCACTTTTGCGCGCTACCTAAACAGTGTTAAGAATCTTCTCTAGGAAGTTTATATGTTCTAGAAATTTGTTTATTGAGATCTTAGGTAAATTTTATAGTTGATTGTTTCCTTGAATTTTGAACGGTTTGCTACCTATGGACCTGAACACGGGAAAAAAGGTAAAAAAAAATCGAATTTTTTTAAGTTTTTTGCGATTTTGATCTGGAAGGTGAAGTTTTTTGATTTTATATGTTCGCAATTTTTGTTTCTTTATGACAAGAGCTACAACTTTGCCATAGAGAGTAAATTCTGAACGGTTTGCAAGATATGAGCCTGAGAAAATGATCACTTTTTTGCGAAAATGATACCTAGGCCCCAAATCTTTGGCGGCCCATAAACAAAAGAGGATATGACTTTGGGAAAAATTGGGAGACACGGGTCTTTTTTTTAGTCTTTTATCACGTAGTGGTGTCCTTATATGGTTATTTTGCCATGACTTAAAAAATTACACACAGTGTTTTCAAACCCCTAAACCAAAGAGATTATATTTGTGGCAAAAGTCCATAAAAGTAGAAGTCGAGTAATGGCAATAACGTAATTTTGCATTTTGGAATTCTCTTAATTTTATTTTTATAAAAATCGGTTCATAACTTTCCGAGATTTTGATCTGGTAAGACCGGATAACTCATTTTTTTTAACTTTTTGTATGTAGTAAAATAAGCTGCTAAAAATTAGATAAACTGAGCTTGCAGAAAAAACTGCTAAAATTAGCAGATTTTTCTACTAAATATTAGTACTATAAGAACAGCAAAAATAAATCTGTTGAATTTACAAATATTCAGTTACATTTGAGCTAAGCTTTAGTTAGTTGAAAGTAACAAATTAATCTGCCAAAATCAGCAAAAGCATTTACTAAATATTAGTAGACAAAAAAAATCATTAAAAACTTTGAAAGTCTTTTTTAGTTTTTTCTTTTAATGCGAATAAAAGTCTGACCTTATGAAATCAGTAATCTACAATTTTTTAGCAAAAAATTCTGTTGATTTGAGCTAAATAATCTGTTCAATGCATTCTACTAAATTTGTGGTAAATATAGCAAAAATTTTGATGATATTACAGTTTTTTTTTTGCTATTTTCAGTCTACAAATATTTAGTAAACGTTTTTGCGAATTTTACAGAGTAAAATGCTTTTTTCAATTAACTTAAATTCATATCGAATATAAGTAAAATTTTGTAAAGTTAACATATTAATTGTTAATGTTCTTGTTTTATTAATTATTTAGCAAAAAATTCTGCTAAATTTAGCAATTTGTTTTAACGTAATTTTTAACGTAATTTTTAACGTTTTTTAGTAGCATTTTATGTTTTTTTTTACACGATATGATAGAAGTTTTCAATCTTTGTAAGCCTGATTTAGATTTCATATTTTAAATTTAAAAGCGCTCTCCCGAATAGTAGTAAAAAATCAATTATGAAAGGTAATGTAACCTAATGTGGCCCCACACCTGGTAATTGGGCTATATAAAAAAAATAAGTTAAATATTTCAAATCCAAGTACATCAGCTTGTAAGCCATTTCATTCATTTTCTTGTGGGAACTACCCAGTAAAAAATTTTCGGGTTTTTAGAAGCAGCATAAAACAAATGCACTAAAGTAAGTGCTTAATATTATGTTGTTCGTATAAAAATAAACAAAAATTTTTGTTCAGCTTACTGTTTTCCCTTACAATGATGCAGGTTGTAAGCAGCTTACGTTACTCCCATACAAGGATGCAGGTTGTAATGCAGAAAGTTTTATGTCGTGAATTATAAGCGATCTGAACTAGTTCTCCCAGTGATTTTCGATTGTGTTTTCGAGTATATTAAAAAAATAACTAGTAATTTCTTTGTTCCTGAAGAGCTACCATGTGGTGCGATAAATAATAAAATTATTATATTATGAAAATAAAAATTATTCAAGTTCGAGGCCATACTCTATATTTCTTCATTAGGATGTTGTCCTAACAAATAATCTATAGAGTTTTTTGTTTTCAAATTTATTATTTGACCCTTTCAGGAATGTGTTGATAGATCTATTTCGGGAATTTTCTAGGTTCCCATCATCAGAACATAAACTAGTTCATATGTATGTTTGATGTTTGGCATGGGATTGTTACCCGCTTTCAAAACGTGTTCTGATGATGGGATTTAGATTTGTATACCTTTTTAAAAACATTATTTTGCCTATATATCGATTAATTGTCATATAGAATAAAAACTATTACGACATTAAAATCTTTTAGCAAGATCTGAAAAAGGGAATTTTTCCCCCTACAAAACACTGTTTCAATTTTCAACCGATTTCCGCCTTGACTTTTCCTTATCCCATAGGCACCAAACCTCATATTAAATGTTTTTGTACCAAATTTCTTGACATTACAACTCATTTTGAAAAATGGCCATACAACGTTGAACTTCTTAGGCCCCATATATTAAAGCCACCTTAATGTGTATATATTACTTGTATGCTCAATTTAATTTTTACAAATGCATATCCCAGCAAAAAATAGTTCTTACCCACAAGCAGTTCTGGAAGGCATTATATAATTACCGAGCGCTTCCTAAACAATTCTAGAAGGCATGATTTTTGTTCGCCATGTTCAATTTGGTATGTCTCTTCTAAGCTGATAAAAAGCGGTTCTTTCATGTGCTGTTCTTTCATGCTTCATGGTATGCATTCTTTACTGCTTCATTCTAAGCATAACTCACTGCTTCAAAGAAGGCCTTAGGGGAAGGACAACAGAATGCCTTTCCTAATTGCTTTATTGTATGCTATTTTGGAAGCATACAAATGTAGTTACTGCTTAAAAAGAAGAGGTTATTTTTTGCTGGGATTTCATATACTCATATTTGTTCAGTGTACTATAGTTTCCTTTATATAATTGATTGTTCATTTTTGTTGTACACAATACAAGAAAAGAAATTCTTTTTTTTTTGTATTTTATTCAGATCCAGTTAATAAAAACATATATGAACAAGTCAACTTTAATGCAATAGTATGCAATTTTTAGTATGTATCTGTATATAAGAATTTCCCTCTAAACGCAATTTGTCGAATTTCGTTCATTACACATGTGATTATATTGTAAATTGTTCCAATTCGATCTTTTTTTTTAAAAACTTTAACTAGTGCCGAATTTCGGTCAAAAATGGCCCATTTTGGTAAAACAATGTATTTTTTTTTATTCCCAAAACTCCAAAATTTTTAAATATTACATTTTTCATGAAATGAATTTAAATGAAAATTTTTATTTTATGAAAATGGCTTATTTTGTCGAAAATTGAACAAAATTCGTATGTTTTCGTCAAAATTTATAAAGTTTTAGGAAAACTATCAACTACATTTGATCAAACTATAATTATCTTTACTTTTATCTAAAAAATAGTTAACCCTTAGTGGCAGGGTGGCGCAGAATGAGCTATATGGTTTAAATAGTTTATAACTTTTTTATTTATGCGATTAGTATAACTTTTTTTTTTTAAATACAGTATATTATTGGGAAATTTTTTGCAATTAGCTTTGAAAAATTATATCCTCTAAGTGAAGTCAATTTCTGCTTCGCACATACGTGCTCTTTTTAGAATATTTTCCATAAATTTTCGCAAAATTTCGGGTGTAATGGCCATGATTTCATTTCAAATGTTGGTTTTAGTTGGAGTATGGTTCCTGGTTTGTTAACGTATACTCTTTCTTCAAATATCCCCAAAGAAAACTGTCAGGAGCTGTTAACTCTGGTGAACGTGGAGGCCAGTTAAAATCGCTTGTGCGCGAAATAATGCGTTCGCCGAATATGTTCCTTAACAAAGCCATTGAAGCAACTGCAATATGTGCTGTGGCTCCATCTTGTTGAAACCACAAGTTTGGATGGTTTTCCATATCTGGCCTAACAAAATTTTCCAACATCGTCCGATATGCACCACCGCTGAAAGAGATTGACACACCACTTTCATTTTCAGTAACATATGGGCCAGTTATCCTTTCGGAGGATACACCGCACCAAACAGTACACTTAAGTGGGTGTAATAGTCGCTGATGAACTGCTCTTGGATTTTCCGTAGCCCAAATCCTGCAGTTTTTGCTTGTTGACAAACCCATTTAATATGAAATGCGCACATTAAAATGACCACGATATGCACTCTGTGTCAACACAATAGACTGTTGGTTTGAAAAATAAAATTCAATTATTTTTGTACGTTGTTCTATCGTGTAGTGATTTATAATAAATTACCCAAGTCTTCTTCACAAAATGCTGAAAAAAAACAAAGAAAAAATAATAATTAAAAAAGTTATAAAGAATTCAAACCATATAGTTCATTCTGCGCCACCCTGTAAAAATTATTATTTTATATAAATTGATCCATATAGTGTTACCTTTTACACCTTTGTATAAAAAATACCCACTAGGAAATTTACTAAATATCATCCTTCATAATTTTCAGAAAAATATCACTAAAATTTGATTAGACTATAATTATCTTTACTTTTGTTCAAATAAATATTTAACCTTTAGTGGCGTTGGAACAAAAAAGGCCCATACAGTTTTTCTTTTTTTTTCATTTTGGGCCGAAATTCTGCACAGTCTACCGTTTTCCAAAATATAAAAAAAATATTTTTTCCATTTGGAAAAATTTGGGTATAAAGAAAAATATATTTTTAAGGGACTGTATATCTGTATACTGTATATCTGTACATTTTTGAAATAAAAAAGAATAATCGAATGTAAAAGTAAGCAAACAAGCAAATATTTGTATTTCATACCAATTAATGTATGAGTGTATGCATTTAATAAGAAATATGCATAAAGAATTTTATACAATTTAATTTTTAAAAAAAAAATATATCTGGTAACGTTGTGAAATGCGAACGAAGGAGATTAGAAAATAAACAAAAAATCTAAAAATAGAATGATTTTGTCTGTCACTATTCAGCATAATATTCAATAACGGATAGCTTATACATTCGAGGTCACACTTGAGTGTGACTGATCCGTAAGCGATCATGAATTGGTATTGTTACGTTTGCAATGTCAGAAGAAAACCAGTACGTAGTTTTAAATGATATCAAATTGGCGATTAATTGAAATTTAGAAAACAAGTTTTTATAATTTAATTTGGTATCCGGTAAAAAAAGATACAATTCTGCATCATTAGTTACAAAAATCAATCAACTAAAATGTTTACTCTTTTTGCAGTGAGCTGTCAAAGTTAGACAATTTTTGCTGTTTTTGCCAAAAGTGAAAAAAAAAAAACTAAAGGTCCTTCCGATACAAGTGATTATTTTTCTAGTATATAGTAAATACTTTTAGTTAATAAAAAATATGTGTAAATATTTTTAAGAGCCCAAAATTTGTACATTTTCCACATTAAATGGGCTGCACTTATTAGGTTATTTGCAGTAGGGTTTAGTTTTGTAGATTTTCAAAAAGTATGTCATGTCAGTATTTACAAAAAAAAAAAAAATGCCGACAAATGCCCTTTTTGTTACTTTCGTTTTTGTATAAAAAGTCGGTGCTTAGTTTCTGTAACTAATGCGAGAAGTTTTCACATCGATAAATAAATGGTCACCCTGCTTTTTACATGGTGTGTGAGGAGATGATAATGTTGACAACATTTTCAGAGCCAAAATTTTCAAATTTTTAACTTTTATAACTTTGGACAAACGTAATTTATTAGAATATGTAATTAAAAAAGAAAATTACATAAATACAGTGTTTGATTAGATCTTTTGATTGACTTTATATTTTGTTGTCTAGAATGATTCCTGTTTTTAATCCTATTGTTATATCTTTTTTTCCACAAGTATTTTATTTTTTTTTATTATTTGTCCTCCTAATTTTTTTCCTAAATGCTGTGTTTTTAAGTATTTATGATTATTTTTAAATAAAAAATTATAATATTCTCTTTGTGACTTTTTGAGATAAATTTGTGCATTGAAGGAATTTAGTGAAAATCACAAATTGGATTTTAAGCAGGGACCGTAAACAATGATTATTGTTCGTTTTTTTTTAATCAAAAAATCAATCACTTAGAACAGACATAAAAAAAAATTATTGCACCATTATTATTATTTTTTGACAATCTTTGCATATCCGTGATGATTTTTAAAATTTTGATTTTTAAAGTTTTCTTCAATGTTAATGATTATTTTTGTGTAATAATAAAAAAAATCAACCATAATCATTCTTTTTGAGCAAAAAACTCATGGCATGGGATTGTTACCGCTTTCAAAACGTGTTCTGATGATGGGAACCTAGAAAATTCCCGAAATAGATCTATCAACACATTCCTGAAAGGGTCAAATAATAAATTTGAAAACAAAAAACTCTATAGATTATTTGTTAGGACAATATCCTAATGAAGAAATATAGAGTATGGCCTCGAACTTGAATAATTTTCATTTTCATAATGATTATATTATGAGTTTTAAGAATTTTCTTCAATGGTAATGATTATTTTTGGGTAATATTAATAAAAATCAGCCATAATCAATATTTTTGAGCAAAAAAAAAATACAACCCAAAAATAATCATTATTTATGATTTTTATTTTTTTCGCTCAAAAATTATAACAAACTTATAATCATTATTGTGTAATTTTTATTATAAAACTCATAATGATTACGGTCCCTGATTTGAAGTTAAATTTATACTAATATAAATACATTTTTATACTTATTCTTTAAATTTTTAAATAATGTATTAAGTCCGTTCTAATTTCCAATTTTTTCCGAAAAACGCCTAACATGTTAAAATTTTGTGTTCTTTCATTTATTTTTTTTTTTCAAAAATGCTGTGCTTTTATGATTATTCATTAATAAAAAATTGTAATATTTTTATTCGTGACATTTTTGAGCTAATCTTTTATTCATTTTTCGCTTTTTGTTCAAAGTTGCAGCCAAAATTCTCACCCAAGATCTTTTTAAAAAAAAAAAATTTTCCAATTTGTTTTCTAAAATGCTGTGCTTTTATGTATTTATTATAACTCATCAATAAAAAATTATTAAGTTTAAAACTACGCTTTCTCTAAATTAATCGCCATTCTGGGTATCATCGAATCCACTGTGAGCAGATTCGATTCTTATTGGATTTAAAAGACTATATCCACATATCACTTATGTGTAGATAATGTAGATAATATTTAGGTTCCATATTATTCAATGGATTCTATCACTGCCCCAGCAAAACTTTGGTAATGGGTGCGATATAGTAATGCGTTACCTTGTAATGTGTACTCCTTACCGGTATCATTATTTTCCAACAAGAAGTAATGAGTTACCGATAATTGAACACTCATGGATTACCTTGTAATGATACATCATTACATTTTACATTACTTCAAAACATAAAATAATTACTTACCGATCACCAATTACATAATGCATGAATTTTAGACGTAAAGTAATTATTAATATATACATATATCTGAAAATCTATTTATAGACACATTACTTTGTGATTTTTTGTAAGCATGAGGGTACGGTGTATATTTCACGAGCGTATACATATATGTATATTTTACGATATCACGAACGAAAACACGAAGCACAATAACTCATTTACATTTTAAGCAATAAAATATTATATCTATAGATAGCTCAGTTGGTAGAGTTCTCGCCTAACTCATTGTTAAATACCAGAGACCCCAGGTTCGAATCCTAGCATGACCACGTAATTTATTTAATAAAAAAAAAAAATTATTTATTCAATTAAAAAAAATATCTGTAAAAAAAATTGTTTATGCATTTTATGTTGAAAATCTATTTATAGACACATTACTTTTTCCCACCATTTACTTTTAGGCTCCTCGTATTGTATTGTAGCTTATTTTGAATAACACAGATATAATTCTGATAAAATTATTGTCTGGGTCTTATAAGCGTTGATCTGCAGATTGAAAATCTGCTTTTGGAGTTTTTGTACCATAAACTTGATTTTTTACAAAATTTACAATAAAACTAAAAAAAAAATAGTAACTACGGTACAACAGTAAAGTTGTTATTTTAAAAGTGGTAGTGGAAGTCCATTCAATGCTGAAAAAAAGGATATTTTAACAATAAATATGTAAGGAAATAAAAAAATATAATATGTAAGTTTATAAAGAATAAATAAATTGTATGTTCCCTAATGAAATGTGTATAAAACATTGTTAAAAACTTGACGTTAACTGTTTCAAAAACATTGAAATGCAAATCCCTTTATACCTCTTTTTAAAAACAATTGGACTTTAAAAATAAAGTCTTTATATGTCTGAATCTAGAAGTTATTTAGGATATTAAAAATACGGATATTAAGAAATAGCAGTCATTTAAGTCACAATTTTTTTAGATTTTATTAAAATGTGCTTTTTAGGAAACATATCATTGTTTTAAAGAATATATTCAAAGTAAGTAATAATACTTAATATCTTAAAAATATTTTTTTTAAAAATTTTAAATATTTAAATATGTACTAAATAAAAATACTGCATAAATTTGGAAACAATTTATTTTAAATTATATGGTTCCTCTCTTTTTATTTATTTTATTTAATGTATTTGTCTTTTAACTTAAGTCCTTAAGGACTAAACAATGCATACAAATCATGTAAAATCCTTATGTTGTAACAAATCAACTAAAAAAATTACATCCACATAATAAATATTTAAATATACTCTTTTATTTCAATTGTTTCCGACAACCAAGCAAACATCTTACAATCGATGTTTAAGTTTTTAAATTCTATAAAAAGTATAGAAATTTTATTAGAACTAAAATGATAAATCTATCTGATTTCAACAAGTCCTAAAATAATTCCACAAAATTTGCTAATAATTTCAAGTAAAAACAGCATTGACAAGCACTCAGAAAAGTTATGCAGTTACTACATGTCAGTTATTTGTGTAGTTTAACGATTGTAGTTTTTTATTTAATGTATTTATTTCGATTTTTTATTTGGCACAGAACTGCAAATACAAATATTTTTAAGCGTGTGTGTTTTTCGATCAAATATATAGAACTTTCTAGTAAACTAATATGAGAATTTTTTTTCTATTTTGACTTTAGTAACAAGAAAATAGAAATAACGCCAAATTAAACACAAGGTCCAAAATTGGTAGTTATTAAATTTATTTAAAAAATAATATACTCAGGTTATCTTAATAAAAAAAATATATATATTTAATTATTAATATGTAAATACAGTAGTTTTTCTTTCAGCTCTTTAATGTCTGCATAAAAATTGTACCTACAAGGGACAAAAAAAAACTGTGCTGTCAATATTAAATCCTTTGCAGTTTAATATAAAAGAAAATTGATCTAATCCTAAACTACGCCAAATTCATTGCATTTATATCATGTTCGTGTTTTGTTTTGTTTACAAAAAATATCTTTTTGTAAGCTTTTTAAATTTGGTAAATATGTGAAAATACATTTAATTTACATATCGCTCATTTACTTCAATAACGTCATAACTCAAAAATTTTGATTCTGTAGAAAACGGGTTAAAAGTTTTCAATTTACTCCCACCTTGAAGAAAAAAATAACGACAGACTTTCTCTCAAGAGGTAAGTATACAAGATATTAATACGACTTTTTTACACAATAAGATATGTGATATAACGAATATTTCTGCGTCATTAACTCAAAAATCACATTTTTGAGTTATGACGTTCTTAAAGTAAATGGGCGATATATGTATATTAATATTAATATCTTGAATGACGTACTAATACTCTAAAAAATTTGTAAATTGTTTAAGATCTGCAAATTTTTGTGAATATGTTTTATTTGGGGTAGAGTTTTCATAATATTTTGAGAGGAAGTATGTATATTACTTACAGCAATAATATAGAATATTTATATTGTGTTAGTAGATTATTATGTAAGTGTGAATTTTTTAAATGATTAAAGAGACATGACTTGAAAATATATAGAATAAACACCAAAGCATAAAACACATAAAAGTGAATTGGTATATTCAACAAAGGACGACAACATAAGGAAAAAGATGTTATTATACACCCCTGTTACGGCTTTTAAATCAGAGCGAAAGTGAAAATTTTAGAATTTTTCGGTGTTCTTGCGACTAAATCAGAAGGTTTTTCATCATTTTTTATTCGTTTTAATTCGTATAAAAAAGCCTGGTCGAAAGTAAAACGAATGCCCTTTTTTCTAATAAATTACAATTTAGGGTCCAAAATGGTGCTAAATATTAAAAATTTAAAACTTTTTTTCTTATTTCTGATTTTATTGTATTTTTGGTTGTATTGTTTATACTCTAAAAAGCTGTTTTAAAAAAAACATTTTTTTGTTTTGATATTCTAGAAAACACTTAAACAAACTGACAACAATGTTAGAAGCATTTCTTAAAAGCATTTTACTTTCCATATGTTTTTTATTTTCTATGAAACCATATGTTTTTGGCACTTCGATAATAATTTCGAAAAAAATTCGAGTTTCTTAAGCTTTTAGGATTTGAGAACACCAAATTTCAATTTCGTGTGATTTCACAAATTCGTTCTAATTGCAAAACGTTTTAAAGTAGGAACATGGGCGATAATATTCTATTTCAACATTTATATCGCCCTATAAATTAGCAAAACTGTCATAATTCTCATCAATTTCATTAGATGAAGACATCTGCATAATTTTATTTAAACAAATGTTGATACATTCAAATTATTTTGAAGTGTGTAAACATAATAGCCAGCTTTTGCACCTATGTCCATCGTGAAGCAAAATATTAGAAAGAAGACTATTATTTCTATATCATTCATTCTTTTAAATAAGACCAAAAAATTGTCATTTTATGACCTCATGTCTTCCGATTTTTTTTTTAATTTTTCAAAAACTCGCGAGTTTTTCAAGGTTATAATTTATTTAAAAGTTCCAAAAATCACAACAGTATATAACTTTGAAGAGTCGTATACTCGAAATTTGCTGATTCGAAAAGCATTCGCCTTTTACGATTGTCCTCATTCACAGTTATGCAATTAAAAAAAATGCATTTTTTTTGTCAATTTAATTTTAAGATGCATTTTTGAAAATGCTCTCCCCCAAATTAAATAAAAAAAAATTTTGCTTTAATTAAGTTTATCCATGGATGATGGTACTGGTACCAAAGAAATGACGTATGAGTGTTATTTATAATCATATCACTCATACGCCACCCATAGTAAAACAGAAGTATAAAAAGTTTTAAATGTATGTATAATGTAAATAATCATACACTCAAAGTAATACATCTACATTTTTAACAGAACATTCGTGGTTCATATTTACTACAATTGTGTTTCATTTCTGAACAGTAAAAGAAAATGACAATGTTAGTTGAATTTACTAAAATGTAAGTCGTACTTCTTTCAAGTGAAATTTAATTTGTTTTCAACTTCATTTGCAGTGGTCTTTACCTAGATAGTACTCTAAGTGTATATTTAGATTTATATTGTCATATAAACATATATGTTAAAGCATAAATATTTGTATCTAATTGCATATAGTTTTGTGTTGTTTCAAAAATAGTCTTACATAAAATTATACTTAATATACCTAATTATATATTACCATATATACAATAATATAGTTATATGTGACATCGTATATAATTCAACGTAAATGTACACTCAAAAAAATAAGTTAGTAGAAAAGTTAGTAAAACGTCTTGTAAATCAGGTATACTATTTTTTAGAAAATTTTTTTGCTAAAATCGTGTTTTCAGCTAAAATTTTTGTTATACTTATTCAGCACTTAACTGTTTTATACTAATGCTATACTAATATACTAATATTTTACTAATTAATTTTGCTAAAACAAAATGTGCTGATAAGCACATTAATAGTGTGGACGACAACCAGATTGAAAGATATACGCATAATGAAGTAGATGTCGCGGCATGTCAAGATGTAGTAGAGAAGAGGAAAATGATACTAAAAAGTACAACTCTAATAAGACATATAAAAAAATCAACCATGGAAGTTTTTGTATCTCTTTTTCATACATAAAACAAACAACTTAAATTTTTTTAAAACAACTTAAATTTTGCGTTGTCACCGGCTTGTGAAAATAATTGTCTTTTAATTAAATAAAAGACAAAATAAAATATTTAAATTTAATATGTATTTCTAAACTAAATGTTTATAGATTTATAATCTAGTGTGGTCAAATTGCAAACAAACAAACATATACAGACATGTAGACAGAGTAAAGCGAAAGACAAAGTCATTTGTATAGATTTCTATGGTTCCTTTTTCTTATTGCAAAAAAGGATTGTTTTTTTCGTTTCGTTTGTTTTTGTTTATTTTTCGTTTCGTTTCTATAATTAACTTCGGCAGTTGTGTCATTTAAAAGATAGCATCATTTAGACAACCATTGATGTAAGTAATTGAAAGAAAAATTTTGTTATGTTATATATATTTATTTCTATATATTTTCAGATATTAAATTAATTCATGCCGTCAATGTGGGAAAATGATAATTTTTAAAATTATTTTTAAAAGAATCTCAAAAATATGCTTTATGATTTTCAGCAAATAAATTAACTAAATTACAATTTTTCTAGAAATTTTTTGCGTTTTTTTCAGTCTACTAAAATTCAGCAAAAAATTTATTAATTTTTAGCAAGGCTTTTTTATTTCTAATCTACTAAGTGTTAGCAAAACTTTTGCTGAATCTACTAATTTTGTTGCTAAAAATCAGCTCGCTGATTTTCAGCAAAAGATTTTGCTGACATTAAAAGCAAAATTTTTTGCTGACTTTACAAACTTTTTTTTTTGAGTGTACAGATAATTATATATAACATCATGTGATCAACATTAAAAATATATATTTTTTTTTATACAATTTTTATAATGGCATATATTGTTCAATACAAAATCATATAGAAATAAAGGGTCCGCCATCTAACGTTTTTTTTTCAACTAGTGCTTATTTCGTGAATGGTAACACTTAGCTCATGTCTGATTTGATAGATAATTAGTTTTATCCTTCCGCTGAACGAATATGGTCCGTATGTTCGTTATCATGTGAAAAAAAGTGAAAGAAACTGGCATCCTCACCGATAAACCAAAGCGTGAAAAGCCAAAAACAGTGCGTACACCCGAGAATATTGCTGCTGTGGCAGAAAGTGTGCGTGAAGCGCCATCAACATCAATTCACCGTCGTTCTCAACAATTGAACATTTCGAAAACATCATTGAGACGAATTTTGCATAAAGACCTTGGTATGACGCCATACAAAGTCCAATTGGTTCAAGAGTTCAAAAAAAAAAAGTTATTTGGCGGACGCTTTATATTAGGTCCAATGCTTTGGATATTTTTTAATTGAATTCAGAAATTATTATACATTACAAAGCCACATTTAATTATATTTAATTCATTCGACGTTCTGTATTGTTAGCAGCTGAAACAACACGTGAATTTCCTGTGCTCTCTAAAAAATTTATTTTTATAAAGTTAAAACTATTGTTTCATTGAAATAAATATTTTTTGTAACGAATTTTATTCGACTGAAAAATGAAAAGAAAAAAATACTTTGGAAATAATCCAAGGTATAAGTTTTCTAAACCTCCGGACAATCGCCCTGTAAAAAACAGGTTCGAATTACTCGGAGACGAAGTGGATATGGATTCCCAAAGTGAAGAAGGAGAAGTTGTAGTTAAAACTGAAAAGTTTCCCCCAATTGTCGTTGATAATTCCACTAGCTTTACCGTAGTGCATAAACTCATCGGTTCTCAATACAAGTTCCAGAGAATGTCGATTGGAACAAAAATTATCTCAAGTTCCCTAACGTTGTTTGAAGACGCTATCAAAATACTAAAAGAACATAATGTTAAGTTCTACACTCATCAGATCAAAGATAATAAGAGGTTTAAACTTGTATTGTTTGGTCTTCCACAATTTACTATTAAAGCTATCACTGAGGAATTTAAATTTACCCACAATATTGAACCAACGAATATAAAAGAAATAAAAACAAAACGCTCTAGTGTTTGATGATGCAATATACATGGTGGAATTCGATAGGCAGCAAATATCAAAACGTGAAATTCAAAAAATAAGATTTTTCTGTGGTATCGCTGTCAAATGGAGAAACCCACTAAAAGGTAATAAAGGCCCAACTCAGTGTAGCAAATGCTCAATGTTCGGGCACGGTGCCAGCAACTGTCATCGTTCTGCAGTTTGCCCTGCCTGTGCAGGCGCTCATGACTACTCGGTATGTAACTTAAATAAAACTCATAATGAAGGTCCAGTCGTATATAAGTGCTTTAATTGCGTTAAGAATAATCTTAACAATGTTAACCACAAGGCAGATGATCCAAAGTGTCCATGTAGGCAGGAATACATAAATATCCGTAAAAGGGTCACTTCCAATAGTTTTGCTCGTCCCAGAAGTTCCAAACCGGCTTTTGAATTTCACCCTTCACCAGAAGAGTTTCCACAAATTTCATCAACAGATCATGTTCCAACAACTTCAAGGCATCATGTAAAATCAGCTGTTAATCGAAAAACGTTGTACTCTGACATATCGAAACAATATGAGTATAATCAAAATGATATTGGTGATGACATCTCAAACGATAGATTGTTAGATATTTATTTTGAAGCTATCGATGCTCTACAGAAGTGCAAAAATAAATATGACAAACTGCGAGTGTTAGGAAATATGTTAAGACATGCCTTGTAATCCCATTAACTTCAATATGCTTCATGTTATGCACTGGAATGCCCAAGGCATAACAACTTATTCTGCTATTACTCAATTAGAACAATTTATTCGAAAGAATAAAATTGATATTACTTTATTAAATGAAACTTATCTTAAAACACACCACAAATTTTTGATTGGCGGTTATAAAATTTATAGAAGAGATCGTCCCGACTCATGGTGGTGGAGTTCTTATTGCTATTCGTGACTGTTATGAGCATAAATTATTGCGTTATGATAAAACACATGATATCGAAAACTTATCGATTTCGGTTGTGCTAAATGGTAAAACAACAACAATAACAACAGCATATTGTCCACAGTTTTCAAATAAATTCAAAAATGATATAAATGTATTAACCAAAAAATCAACAGATTTTTTTATATTCGGCGATTTTAATGCGCACCATCAGAGTTGGAATTGCAGCTCAAATAACCCAGCAGGTGATGTTCTCTTTAATAATCAAAATCAATCCAATTTTTACATCTACCACCCTGCGAATAACACTCGTTTTAATCAAACCTCTCGTCCCTCACCACCATCCACAATTGACATTATGCTTTCAAATTCTAGTTTACAATTTTCAAATCTAGAGACTCATCCAAATGAACTCGTTTCTGACCATCTTCCTGTAACGTGTTATATTTATGGACATATTAAAAGTATTTCTACTAGAATACCTCTCTATCATCTAGCTGACTGGTCACTTATTGGGAGATGGGTGGACAGAGAGATTTTTACAAAAAACCTCATGTCTGAAGAGCTGACCAAAGTTAACATCGACTCATATTTAGATAGAACAATGTCAATTTTAAGCAATGCTAATAAAAAGATTCCGGTTGGAGAGAAAAAAGGTTGGCAGTCGAGTGTTTCCGAGTTAAGTTTAAACTTAATCAGACAACGACGGAAATTTCAACGCAAACTACAAAGGTGCTCCGATCCTAGTATAAGGCATACAATTATTGGTATTTTAAGACAATTGAAGAATTTGATAGATTTTCATTTAAACCGGGATAGAAATGAGAACTGGTCAAAATTTATAACCAAACTGCCAACGGGCAGTAAAAAGTTTTGGAAAATAACGAAAAAGATTAAGGGTAAATGTTCTGAAATTCCCCGTCTGATAGTTGACGGTCAGCAAGTTAATTCCAATGAAGATAAAGCCAACAGTATAGCCGATGTATTTGAACAATCACACAAAATTACATTAAATGATAAATCAACAATGGATAAGAAAGTTCAAAAGTGTATAGGTAATCTTGAGAGCAATAACGAAATTATTATCGACCAAGACGTTTTTAACGGAATCTAACGAACTAATGGAAATAGTAAGCAATTTTAAAAACAATAAGGCGCCTGGATTAGATATGATTCAAAGCGTCATTTTGAAAAAATATGCCTATATCATTTTTTGACGTCCTTTCAAAAATTTTTAACTTTTGTCTTAAAAACGGTTATTTTCCTGACATTTTCAAGGCTAAAATTGTTCCTATACCAAAAAATGGTAAAAATCTTAACATGCCGAATGGCTACAGACCAATAAGTATGTTAAGCGTTGTAGATAAACTTTTTGAGAAAGTCATTTTACATCGTTTACTGTCCTTACTGAGAGAAATAATATTATTAATCGACAGCAGTTTGGTTTTAGAAAGCAGTTTTCTACTGTCCATCAAATTAAACGAGTTATACAATTTATTGAGAACAACAAATCTAATACAAAAAGTACGGGAGTTGTATTTTTAGATATTGAAAAAGCGTTCGATTCCATTTGGCATAATGGCCTAATTTACAAACTCAGCATTCTAAATTTCCCGTTATACCTGCAAAAAATTATAAAAAGTTTTCTGACAAATAGATCTTTCGTGGTTTGTATACAAAATAGCTTCTCATCCGTTAGAAATATACCTGCTGGGCTACCTCAAGGCTCTATTTTATCACCAACTCTTTATTCTATATACACATCGGATATTGTGATAAAAAGGATAATAATGCTGCGTTCTATGCAGACGACAGTGCATTTATATGTAATGGAAAACTTTCCAACGCCATCATAAAAAGAATGAGAGATTCTCTAAAGTGTGCTGAAAAGTATTTTAAAAAATGGAAAATTAAAATAAATCAAGGAAAAACTCAGGCTATAATTTTCCCATTTAACAAATCGCCCTAAACGTACACCCAGTCTTCCACTACAAATTAAAGGTAATACGATTGAAATTAAGAACTCAATAAAATATTTGGGAGTTGTTTTTGATAAAAAACTAACATTTAAAGAACATGTTCAATATGTCAGTGAAAAGGCAATTAAATGCGGAAGAGCACTATTTCCGTTACTAAACAGAAAATCAGTTCTTAATCTTAATAATAAACTTCTATTGTATAGAATGTGTATTAGGCCAATAATGACTTATGGGTGTCAAGCATGGTTCCCAAAAACAGAGAAATCGCATATAAAAAAGCTCCAAATCATTCAAAATAAAATCTGAAAATTATTCACAAACTTAATTGGAGATTCTCCACAATAAGATTGCATAATAAATACGATCATAAATCAATAAATACCATGATGAGGGATCTGACACTGTCATTCAACGAGCGATGCAGACAGTCTAACCATGATATCATAAGAAATTTACTCTAAAAACTATACCTCTTACTTTTATAAAAAAAGTACACTAAGGTGTAGTTTATAATATTAAATCTCTATTAATTGTTAAATAAATTCTATTCTCATTGTATATTAAAGGTTTTTTTTTTATACCTAATTTTTCATCCTTAAACTGTGATATTATTGTTTACGTAAGGCTTTGCCAAATCACTATCAATTGTTGTAATACTATTGTAAAATCTCATAACATGTAATTTTAAACTTAAAAAAGTAACAAGAATAAAGGTCTATATAATTAAAAAAAAAAAAAAAAAAAAATTATATTAATTATATCTGTGTCATTTTATCATAAGTAGAAATTTGTAGTTTTTAGATATTACGGATTTTTTCAAAATTTTTTTCTGTTTGATTTTTGTAAAAAATAACTTATGTATCGTATATTAATTGACGTAAATAAAAATATGATACCCAAGCGAGAAATCAAAAACAAAGATAAATTGAGAAATTTTGATATTTTGCATTTAAGTGATTAATTAAAATTTACAATATAATAAAACAATAATAATAACATAATAATAAAACAAGAATACCAGCGCTATCAATTGTAAAAACAATTTTTGGCAATTTTGCTTACTTTCACCAAAGCTAATGAATTTTTTTAAATGCTTTCTGCTTTAAAACCAGGGACCTTAACGATTATAAGTGATATCAAAAAAGTTTTTTTATAACAGTTATTTGTGGCTTAAAAATAACGTAAAAATAAAAGATCGGATGAAACTCTTAAGAAGAGAGAGTTTTATTTCGCATTCATTAAATAAAACACTTTTGAGGAGTTTTATTTTTTCCGTCTAAAATAAAACTCATTTGGGGAGGTTTATTTTAAAAGGAGGAGTTTTTTGTCGTCAAAGAATAAAACTCATTTTATGTAAATTGACACTCAAAGCTTGCCGCTTGCCAGATCATTACAATTTGTAAGGCAGTGTAATCAAATCATAAAACGACAGGTTTAATAACCACGGCAGGTTTAATAACCAATGCGATGATCGACCGTCGACAAGCAGTGATCTTAACCTGATGTTTTCCGATCTTCGCCGGATGTTTGCGATACATCTCAATGTCAATCATCATGGGATAGGGCACAAGATAGGGAACAAGAAAGCGAAGGAAGTGATAATGAATATGCAAAAGGTTTCTATGAAATCGACAATTTTTCTCCAAAGCCCTTATCGATTGATAAACCAGGTTAGCGTGAAAAGAGCATTCTCTCCTCTTAAATTGGTATTGAGTGACCTGAGTTCAAATCTTTCCGCAGAAAATTTAGAAAAAGTTCTGTTCGTTAAATTAAATAAATAAATTACAACACACATTATAGCAAATAAAGTCAATAAAAAAGAAGAATATAAACAAAATGAGTTTTATTTTAGACGAAAAAAATTAAACTCCTTAAATGAGTTTCAAAATAAAACTCCTAAAATGAGCTTTATTTTCTGACGGAAAAAAATAAAACTCCTCAAAAGAGTTTTAAGATCGCCATAGATTCTGAAAGAGCACTTCAATACGAATCGATTGGTACATAATCGTACACGTCTTCGTTGACTCTATAATAGAGAGTTTTTGAGTTAAAGTTTTCGGGATAACTGTTATTTTCGGTCTCTGTTTAAAACAAATTAGCTATTACTATTTTTTTTATACATTTTTGGGAATACAGAATTTCGAAATCTGCATAGGATGCATATATGCACCCTATTGACAACATTAATAATAAACATTAAAATTGATTTGCGCTTAAGTCGCTTTTGTTAAAATGATACAGATATAATTGCGGAGTTGTGATTTATGAGATCGGTAACTTAAAAAATTTTGATTTTTGTTCGCAAGAACGACTCTAGCTCCCGCGGGTGCACACTTGCGCAAAAGTATTAGATATGTACTTTTAGAGAGAATAGACAAAAAAAAGTTGATCCTTCCTCGCAATATATCTCTTTTTTGATTCACGTTAGTTATGTTGCAAACATAACTACTGAGTAATTTAGAATAAGAAGTTCAACATATGTTGAGAGTTCATACTACGGGTGCCGTACTATTGCCAATTATTACTCTCTCCTGCAAGTTCTTTATATATTTTAATAGCGACTTTACGCTTAGTAACAAAAATAGTTGTCTATTATAATGATTTTTTGGCCATGTGTTCAGAATTCCAGTTTCTATTTTTCGTAAGCTAGTAGGGCCTAATTTTTCCAATATAAATAAAACAAAATATTTAATACATTTTCCCAGATGTTTCGTCAATTTTATGTTGACTTCTTCAAAAGTTGTCATTTGCATGATAAAACATGAAAGTGCTGTATAGTCCTTTCAAAACTACATATTTTGCTCACTACTTATTTGAAATAATAAACAAAGATATAATCTTGTATTTTTAACACCAAAATTTTTCTCTTTGCCATTGAAACCAGATTTCGCCACATCCTTAGATTATTTTTTAAACTTCGATACCATTAATTAGGAAAACCATTTTAAACAGATTTATTAAAAAACTATCATGGATTCCATTTCATGTCTATGATGATTTTTGGCATACCTAAAAATTTTAATTTCAATTTGAGATCAAAACTCTTTTATATATTCCAATTTTTAATGAAATTCAAAACCGAAATTAGCAGCATTTACTTTGTTCGCACTGATAAGCATTGTAGCATAATAATTTGTGCCGTTTAAATATTTTAGCTGCCTATTTTTTGTGTAAATTTAAATTTTTTGATAAGTCAGACTTCAGTATAAACATAACAGATTAAAGTCACATTTTTTTGTGATTTCCCTTCAAATAGTCAAATTTAAGTATTTGCACAAAATTTTCAATTAAACGTCATGACGTGGAAAAATTAATAAAGATCTCAACATTAATTATATATTGATAAGATTTTGTTTTTTCGTCAAGATACTTTTTCTTTTGCGTTTAAATTTATCATGAGTTCGAACTTAAAGATTATCACCATTAATCAGCAATAAATGAATAATTTTCCTTTTCATTGCACTTAAGGGTCGAAAAAACATAATTTTTATTTTAAATAAAAAATTATATCAAACTTGTAAAAAATACCAAATACGGTCTAGTTTACTTCCACTTTATATCCTGTTTTTAAATAAAACAAAACAAGTGAAAAAAAAGGAGAATAAAAACAAAAAGCGTTCATTGTATCTGTATTGAACAAATTTTCAATTTATTGTTGATAATCTTTAACTTCGAGGTCATATATTTGTTCTCATTTAGTGGGATAACTAGTTTATATGAATGTTTGATGTTTGCATGGTATTGTCACTTCTTTCAAAACGTGTTCTAATGATGGAATCTATCAACACATTCCTGAAAGTGGTCAATTTGAGAAAAAAAAAACTCTATAGTTTATTTGTTAGGACAATATCCTAATAAAGAAATATAGAGTATGGCCTCGAACTTGAATAATTTTCATATTCAAATACAAAACTTTGCTGGGCTAACATGTAACCATCAACTCTCGAATAACATTTCATTGAAAACACACAAAGAGTGGTCCATTTATTCTTTTGTAAAGATAACTTATTGTCTGTTTGATGAAATTGTCGTTAGACATGGCAACATCATATATCATTACAGCAACATGTATGTAATTCAAAAGCATATGTTTTCTATGTATGTTAGGGTATCCCTTACAAAAAAATAATTTCAAGTAATAGCTAGCAAATACACTCAAACATTTTTTAATCAAAACATGGTTTTCTAAATTATTTTAACAGTAATTTTTAAGATTTTTCTATCTTTTCTATAGATTGCACAGAAAATATTATACCAAGAAAAAACAAATTGTTTCATCAATTTGATATTCTAAGGGGCATTCTAATGTACACGCTTGACCAATTTCATTCAATCTTTCTAACAATATTCTGTCAACATATGATTTGTCTTCTTCTACTGACAATATGTAAGTTTTACTTGATTTTTTATAATAACAACGAACATATATATTCTTCACTATGGGTAGACAGTCAATAATTTTGTGCAAAAGAACTTCAATAGAAAAAAATGTGCTAAACTCGAAGAAAAAATTATACGTAATTCTAAGATCACATTATAGTTTTTTCACTCTTCATAGTAAAACCTGTTGGACCAATTTTTAAGTATAAGTACTATGAAGATATTTAAAAAAATGTAAATCATACTCAAAAATTTGTCAATTGATCGTCTCTTTTAACAATGACATAATAAAGTGACCAGTCCCATTCATAAAAAGTCCAACCTTCGAACAGTCTATTTACCTTTGGGCCTGACCGGTCCCTTTCAATACAGGAAAGATTTTGCAGATTTATTAATTATATCATGCTTTATACTGTATAAAAAATTCATATTAATATCATGTATACTTTGCGAGATAGAGGATAATATATTTTATTTTTTTCTTTAAAGTGGGTGCAAAGAGTATGTACTTCATAAAGAAACTGTGCTACTCACGGGTCTCTCGATAATTAGCAAATTCGCACATTTTAATTTAATGTGCCAACAAGAGATTTCAACCCGTAGCTCCAGGTTGTCTGTCAACCGTTCTACCGTCTGAGCTATCACAACATGTTATACTTGATAGATAAAAACATAAATTAATTGCTTACACAAAATGTCTTTGCTTTCCAGCTTACAAAAATCAAAAATATGTAATTGTACATGTTCTTACTAGAAGTAAAAAAAAAATGAATCTAAAAATAGATTTTTAATAAATTTTTAGGTCATTACTTGATATTTAAATAATGCTAAAATTAAGTATTTATGGGAATCGATTCATTTTTTGCTTTGAAATAATGGGAAAATAAACGAGTTATTAGTAAGTCCTTATTATTTCTTTAAATTAATGCAGAGTTGGGTGACCGGTAGTGAGAAAAGTATTGATATGTCATTACCGTTTCTACACTGGGAAGGTTCCAAAAAATTCTAAGAAAAGAAATATAATTTTTAGGCCAAAAATTAAAACTTTTTATATATTTTATAAACTTTAAACTTTAAAGATTTTAAACAACTAAACTATGCAGTGTGGAAGCGGTAATAACATTTCAATATTGGACTACCAGTAATGACACCAGCTGTACTACTTTAATACAAATAATCCCAGTGTAGAAAAGCATTATCGTATAAGTGGTTATATAAGTATATATTTGGTAATGATAAGTACTTACAATTTCCATTACAAATCTCATTGCTTTTATATGACGATTTCGGGCAAAATAATTACATGATTAAAATATGTGGTTACCTATATGCTTACCAGTATTGACAAAAATAAGGAGTATACAAATAACGTTTCAAAAAAATTTAATAAAAAATGCTTATTTTTAATTGAATTTTTTTTTTACATAAAATGTGCCCACACGGGATTCGAACCAGCTCTACCATGTTATACTTGATATATAAATGACTTGCTTGTATAAAATGTCATTACTTTGCAACTTACAAACAATCAAAAATATGTACTTACCAGAATTGGAAAAATAATGTCTTTAAAAACTGATATTTAAAATAACTTTTAGATCATTGTTTTATATTTAAAAAAATTATAAAAATAATTATTTATGATTAACGCCTTATGTTTGTGCTAAAATATTAGGAAAATTATCTAGTTATTAGTAAGTCCTTATTATTTGTTGTAAAGTAGTGCAGGGAGCAAGCTGGTGTCATAACTGGTAGTGTGGAAAAGTAATGGCATGTCATTACTGTTTTTACACTGGGAATGTTATAATTGATAGATAAAAATATAAACGACTTGCTTTCACAACATGTCATGACTTTCCAGCTTACAAAAAATCAAAAATAAGTACTGAATGATGTTGAGAAAATAATGAGTCTACAAATATATTTAAAAGAATTTTATTTTGGTATTTACATTATATTTAAAATAATAAAATATATTTATGGCTAAGACATTATTATAACTGGAAAATAACTAGTTATAAAAAGTCATTATTATTTATTTGAAAGTAGTGCAGTGAATGAGCTAGTGCAATTATTAGTTGTCCAAAACCTATATCATTAGTACTCTATTTTTAATTTTTTGTTAATTATAATCTCTTGGATTTCAGGTGACGATATGTATTATAACTTTAACGATAAAGTTTTATTGAAGATATAATACCGCTTTCCTAAAGGCTCGAATAAACTGTAGTTATGATCCATAGTGGCCACTCTCTTCCATATGGTCAGTTTATATGTACGTGTCAATACAATCACAAAAACTTGTCCATAAATGTTCAACAGTTATTTAAAAAGTTAAGCAAAAAAGTTGTTTTAATGGAATATACACTTAAATTACCAAAGAAGTATATTTTTAAATTTTCTATCTGTTATTCAATAAAAAAAATAAACCAAAAATGCCAAATTTCGGTAATAGTTAAAATATCTGATCAAATTTTCTATTTAAAACAAAAAGATTTTATATTATATTGAGTATTGAAATGAACAAAAACAATTTATTTTTTTCACCGATTTTGTCAATTAATTTTTTAATAGTTGAAAATAAACTAAAAAATACAATTGAAGAGCTTATTGTAAAAACATGATATGTACAAAAGTTCAACAGTAGCCACATTTCCTAAATTTATTCACTTTTTAAAATGCGATAACTAAACAAAATTTAAATGTGGCTTATCAAGTTTTTACAATAAGCCCTTCAATTGTTTTAAACGAGCAGTAAGTAGTAATTTTTTTAACTTATTTCCAATTAATTTAATGTGTTTATTCAGTTCTTTTTACGGAAAAATCTTGTGAGTGTATTCACCCAAATATCTACAATTTTCAAACGGAAGTATTGATGGAATAATAAAGGCATTTTATATGCATGTTGTATGCACCAAGGACCGACCATCTACTAAATTGTGCAAGTGTATTTTTTTTTTTTTTGTTTTTATTTGTCTCTTTCTTTCTCTCTTTTTATGGTTTATAAATATAGCACATATTCTAAAATACTTGCATATTTACCGTAACTACATATTGTTTGAGTACTTGTGTGTGTTTATGTGTGTGTATTTACTCAACTCATTCTTTAAACAATGTCCATAGTTTAAGTAAACAAAAAAATGTAAGCTCTTTGTTGTTGGCTTATAAAACAAACATTGGTAATTTGTTTGCTTTTGATAAAAAAAAATTGATTGAAATATTTTATTGTAGAATTTATTTTCCAATTAAATTTACTTTATTACTTTATTATTGATTTATTTTCAGATAGAGTGAAAATAAATTGAATTTATTAAGAGCGCTGTAATATCAAACATAATGATATCACGCTATACCAAGTAATCATCAGTAGAATTTTAAGATGATTATTTTTTTGGTAAATCACTGATGTTTTACTTTTAAATTTTAAAAATTAAAACCAAAAGTTTATTTTTCGATCTTTTATCATACATTATGATGTGAGCAAGATTATTCGAGTTCAAGATTATTTGTTTTTTGTTAAACTAAAGACCGTGCGGGCAAAAAAGTTTTTGCCCGCTAACTTATAGTAGACTTTATCTACTGACAGGTCCTTACATGTTTCATTAAAATTTAAAAGTAAAACATTTAAAAATTGCAGATTACGGCAAAACTGATTTATGGTACTAATACTATAGTCAGAAAGTGTTGTTGTTTATTTAATAAACAATAAAAACACAGTGTCTATAGTCTATACACGAACAATGTTTATTAGTTGAAAATGTTTTATTTTTGATTTGAATTAGTTCAATTCTTCCAATTTTGTTTTTTACTTCTCATCGAGTAAATATAACAATACGGGTAAAGCGTTGATCTTTTTCCTTCAAAATTTGTATAGAATATTCTAGCCCTTCTACATTAATTCTCTGATGATTTTCGGTGACGCGAAATGAAACATGTAAGGACCTATCGGTAGATAAACTCTGCTAAAAGTTAGCGGGCAAAAACTTTTTTGAGTAATAAATAAATATTGCACGGTTTTTTGTTTAACAAAAAACAAATGATCTTGAACTCGAATAATCTTGCTCACATCATAAATCACTGATTTGTATATGCAAATTTTAAACCACCATAGCTTAGTTTAGCCTATATTCTTTAAAAGCCAACACATCCTTAAAAAAACTTATAAATAACTGTTAAACATTTCACTACCGAATTTTTGTGTGTGGTTAAATTTCTATTTTGACTTTTGATTCTTGTTAGGCGTCATCAAATTAAAAAAAAAATAAAAATTTGAAATACAATGGTTTATACGAATGCGCCCTTCCCCTCCTACAAACCAAAAAATTAAACCGAAAATCGATTTTTTTTTTGCAACTTCTCCGACTATTTTTAACACTAAAACATTCGAATTACCAAAAATGCTTTATTTGATTTTGTTCTGGAAATTAGATGAATCCAAATTTGGAGATTCTAGCCTTCTTAGTTTACGACATACGCCCCTTTTTTCGGAGATAAAGACTCATTAAAAAATTCTTACTTTCTTAACCAAAATCGCGACTATATTGCCTTAATGCATTATCCTCATGCATTTAATGATTTTTTTCAATAGCGAATATTCTAATGAACGTATTTAAAAAAATATAAAGTTTTTTTGTATTGTCCAAATCTTTATATTTACTTAAAAACGTGTACACTGTGTACAAGGGTACTGAAAGGGTTAACAAATCATGTCAAAAGCAAATAGATTTGATATCTGTGTTATAAAGAATTTCTTACCCCTAATTATATTTAATCAACTCAATGGGCATAATTTAAATACAATTTCGAAAAACTTAGTTTTTAATCGTGATAAAAATCTACACATTTTAACTTTCAATTTTCATTTTGTACAGCTTTAAAACCAACCTTAATTAAAATATCATTAGCAGGGCAACCAGAAAAATGCTTAAATAAAAAACATATTTTGTGACCATAAAAATACCTTAAAAACAAAAAATATGTTCTTAGAATTTAAAAAGTATGCTCATAAAACCCCTTATGATTTATTTCAAATTTTTATGTTAAATCCAACTTTTCAGTACAGTATAGAATTTATAAAATTTGCAAAAATGGCTTGAGATTTCAAAATCGGTATTGCAAACGCCAAAAAATACATAAAATTTTGAAAATCGAAATACTATTATCAACCTAGCTAATATGTTTGTTTTTCTTTATTTTTGTAAGTATACGGAGGTGGAAAGCTCGTTATAAATTGACGATGTTTACACTTAGACGAATATGTAGGTGAAGACCACTGCGAATGTAGTTGAAAATAAATAAAATTTCAATTGAAGAAAGGACGACCTACATTTCAGTAAATTTAACTAACAAAATGTTTTTTTTTTTACTGTTCAAAAAATTAACCAAATTTACAGTAAAAATTGACCATATATGTCGTAAAAAATAAACAAACATTTAATTGTATTTTTTTTTTTTAATAAAAAAAAACATATTAATTTTGTCTCTCATATTCATATGACGGTTAACAAGGCCATAGGCGTACTTGCTTTCATTAAGCGGTGGGCCAAGGAGTTTAGTGATCCGTACGTTACAAAAATGCTATACATGTCTCTTGTACGACCGATTTTGGAATATGGCTCATTAATTTGGGACCCACAATATAACATCCACAGTAATCACTGTTGCCGACACTGGCAAAATCACTAGAAAATAGTTCTGTTTGCTAATTTTCTAATGAGATGTGTTTATTATTTTATGTCTAAATGTAAAGTTATATTTTTCGAAGTAGACGCTACTTGCGTTAGTTACACTGCGCCATTTTATTATAAAATTGTATTTTAGCTTGGCATGGCGTGGTGAATTGTTATTATTCTTGATGATCATATTAATTTTAATTTGTATAGAAATTTACTCTAGTGGTTTCCATACCAAAAAGTAAGTTTAATTTCTATAAATAGATTGAATTTATCTAATTAATTTGTATTTATAGGAATTTTAATATAAGAAACTTGAATTTTAAATAAATTATATTTTTGTTTGGAATTGAGTGTTTCTTTATTCAAAATCCCCGTGGAAGTCACTAGCGAGGCGGTTTCCTCTCCCAACATTTTAAAATTCTTTTTGTGGTTAAACGTTTCCTACAACATCAACGACAGTAGTATGGATATGGCGGTTCAAAAATGAACCGCCATGGGTTTTTTTAGGGTTGCCAGATTGTTTGTGTTTTGCACCGCCATAGGATTTTTTAGGGTTGCCAGATTGATTGAAAAGTTTCCCCGCCATTTTGCACCGCCTAAAATTATACTATGTTTTTTTTTCTCTAAATTTTTGCACCGCCAATGGTTTTCAGAGGGCTGCCAGATTGTTGAAAAATCTTCCCCATATTTTTTTTTTTTCACTTTTTTTTTTACCCCTTCTTTTTTTTTTACTTTTTTTTGTTACTTTTTTTGCTACTTCCTTTTTTTGTTACTTATTTTTTTTTGTTACTTTTTTTTTTTTGTTACTTTTGTTTTTGTTACTTTTTTTTTTTTTGTTACTTTTTTTGTCACTTTTTTTTTTTTTGTTACTTTTTTTTTGTTACTTTTTTTTTGTTACTTTTTTTTTGTCACTTTTTTTTTGTTACTTTTTTTTTGTTACTTTTTTTCTTTCTTACTTTTCTTGCTTTTCTCTACTTATTAATTTTGAGTTAAAGCCGAGAGAACATGTTGAGATTAATGTGTATGGTGGTTCTATTACTTTAGTCGGAGAATTTTGTAAGTTCCCAAACCTATCAAAGTATTCCGTTTGCTTTTTATTTTTCCAATATGCTACCCAAAAGACCGTTAACAGATGGCGACTTGATGAAATTCGCTAAGAATATTCCACATTTTAGAGGAGTTTTCATGAGAGACTCACTTCCAAAACGACCTAAAATAATTGAGAGTGGAATAGTGAATCTTGATAACTCGGAAGGTGACGGTACACATTGGGTAGCATATTGGAAAAATAAAAAGCAAACGGAATACTTTGATAGTTTTGGGAACTTACAACCACCTTTGGAAGTTGTGAAATATTTGGGTAAAATATAAATTATAATTATAGTCAACACCAAAATTATAACTCATTTAATTGTGGACACTTGTGTTTAAATTTTTTATATGCAATTGCTAAATAATAAAGAAAACATATTTATTAAATTTAAAATATTTTGTTTTATTTTAAAAAATGAGAATAGAATAGATAGAAAAATATTTATTTTATGATAATAATATAAATTTAGAAATTTATTTAATTAATATTCATTTTATAGGTCTGCTTATATTTCTTAACATCAATCAACTCAATATCGCTTCTGGTATCGGTGTTTGGGATGATTACAACCTCTACCTCCCCATTACTTAAAATTCTTTCAGCTTGGAATTCATGATACTCGAAGCAGGAAATGGTTAAGGAGCGTAGACTGTAGTTACTATCATATGTGCATCTTATGGTTATAGAATTTTCGTCAAACTCTAATTTGAAGTGTCGATAGAATGGACGTTCACTTTCAATAATTCCTGCTATTTCTATTTCTTTTAAGATCAACTCTTGTCTAAAGGCCTCAATAGCTTCCTTAACCGCAAAAAATTCTCTACCTCTAGGTGATACCGTTGTTGTAGTTGTTGTTGTTGTCGTCGACAAATTGGCTGATGTCCAAGGCTCATCTCCATATGGTATGCTAGCTTTAAGCAGGTTAAAATTAATCTCAATTTTCACCGTATCATTATTGGGAAGTTGAAGATCAAATTCAATATTTTTATTATTTGTCTCATAGTTGGATAGCTTTATAGGAATGCTTGCTCCAAGACTTGAATTGATTAGACTGCAGCAACACCTCACACACAAAATTAAATTTATTATCTTCATTTTTAATTACCAAGTCACTCTTATTAAATACTTCTTCTTAGATCGATGGCTATATACTTAGTGTTTGTTTACTTCTGATCTACATTGTTGAAAGGGCATTGCGTTGCAAGTCGTTTTCTAGTATTTATCTCATCGGCTCCATCATAAGATTCTCCGACTAAAGTAATAGAACCACCATACACATTAGTCCCAACATGCTCTCTCGGCTCGAACTCAAAATTAATAAGTAGAGAAAAACCAGAAAAGTAAGAAAGAAAAAAAGTAACAAAAAAGAAAGTGACAAAAAAAAAGTAACAAAAAAAAAAGTAACAAAAAAAAAGTAACAAAAAAAAAACGTGACAAAAAAAAGTAACAAAAAAAAAAAAAAAGTAACAAAAAAAAAGTAACAAAAAAAAAAGTAACAAAAAAAATAAGTAACAAAAAAAAAGAAGTAGCAAAAAAAGTAACAAAAAAAAAAATAAGTAACAAAAAAAAGTAAAAAAGAAGGGGTAAAAAAAAAAAAGTCAAAAAATGGGGATAAAAAAAAATATGGGGAAGATTTTTCAACAATCTGGCAGCCCTCTGAAAACCTATGGCGGTGCAAAAAATTTAGAGAAAAAAAACATAGTATAATTTTAGGCGGTGCAAAATGGCGGGGAAACTTTTCAATCAATCTGGCAACCCTAAAAACCCGATGGCGGTGCAAAACACAAACAATCTGGCAACCCTAAAAAAACCCATGGCGGTTCATTTTTGAACCGCCATATCCATACTACTAACGATTTTACCCGATTCTAACAACTGAAGTACCTAATAACGTCCTATCTTGCCAATCTCACAGTAAGTACAATTGGACTTACAGGATCAACAAAATTATCCAAATTGTCCACTATGTCCGAATCCCCCTGACCAAAATATGATAACTTGCACTAAATGCCAAAAAAAATTACCATATATCGTGTACAAATGCCACATCAGGTGAGATATCAGACCTAACCTATAAATGCCAAATTTGCATTTCAACGCACTCGGAAAAGTCTAAGTCCGTCAAAAGTACGTCAACGCGCTCCTCCCATAAATCCGGTGGATCTCAGTCACGTCGAATGGAATTGGAGCTTAAAAAACTGGCAGAAGAACGAGCTATGTCCATGGCCCTAAACCGAGAATATTTAAATAAAAAATATAGCCTCTTAGAAGGGCAGGAAGATGAAGAAGATCGTCAAAGTGATACTTCCTCCAGCCGGTCGCTTTCCCTTCATGAGTGGTTAGAACAGCTTCCAACTCCATCGGCCCCCTTAAAATCTGCCGCAAATCTGGGATTGTTGCCTGAAAATAATAATATGAATAAAACAACAAAACAACAGGTACCGAACCTGTCCCACGAAACTGTTAATTATAATTTACCATCAAATATTAATAATGGTTTAAATACAACAAGTATAATTAACAATTTTTCAAAAAATTCAACTAATTTGCAAAATCCACCGATTATAACTACTGCTGCGATGCCGTTTTCTGCACCTGTAGCGTCAGCCACCAATCTTGGCTGCCACCAGCGACAACAGCCTTCGTTCCCATGGCGACTACCGCCCCCACATGTGGCTACCACTGCCACTTCAGCATCGAAAGTTTCACCGGTCGGCAATCAAAGTTTTTACCAAACCGCTGGAGCTCATAGCAGCCATTCCACGCAACAAACGTTTGGCTTAAATCCACTAAATAATGCAAATTTAACGTCCACTCAAAATTTTTTATTAAATTCACAACCGAATTTATTTAATAATGTTAATTTGTATGCACCATTAAACGCAAATCAGCTTCAAGCCCGAAAGTCTCTTCCGAAAGAGTTGCCAAATTTTTCTGGCCAACCAGAAGATTGGCCCTTATTTTACTCCACTTACGAATGGTCTAACAAAATGTGCGGATTCACTGATGCCGAAAATCTCATAAGGCTGCAAAATTCTCTAAGTGGAGATGCCCTCAAAAGTGTTCAGCACATGCTGGTACATCCATTAAATGTTGGCTGGGTTGTGTCAATACTGCAACTGATGTATGGCCAACCTGAAAAAATAGTAAATTCTATTAAAGATCGAATTAAAAATACACCTTCTATTAACGAAAACAACTTACCTTCATTTACTACGTTTGCAATTAGTGTTAAAAGTTTAATTGCAACAATTGAATCATCTAATTTAATTGATGAATTGAATAATTCTTCACTTCTACAAGAATTAATAAAAAAATTGCCACCATCATACCAGTTGCAATGGGGTACGAAAAAATTACAGCTGATAAACCAAAACAAAAATCCCAACATGTATGAATTCTCCAATTGGATTTTTGACATTGGTATCTCTGCCAGTTGTATAACAGTTGAAAACTCTTTTAATAACAAAAGACACAACTTAACAAATAGCAACAACAAAAAATTTATGGAAAGATGGGAAAATAATTCAAAAAAATTAACCATTAATATTTCAGGTGGAAATAAAAATCAAATTGCTGTTAATGTGACTACAGTGACTGCATTAAATTTACCCACACAGACATTGGACTATACAAAACTGTCTCAACGTTTCCCGTATTTGCGAAATTTGCCAATAGAAAATTATTTTAATGCTGTACCAAAGATATTAATTGGCCTTAACCATTTCCACTTGGGAATTTCAACAAAAACTAAACAAGGGGGCCTCACGGGCCAGTTGCTGTTTGTACCGGAATTGGTTGGATGATTTATGGGGCTGTTGCTGAAAATACAAATCCAAGTAAGCATTTTAATTTTCACATTTGCGACTGTAGTGAATCAAACCAGGGGTTAGAGGAGTTAGTAAAAGTTTCTATTCCCTTGATAGTGTAGGGATTTGTTGTAAAGACCCACTAATAGGTAAAGATGATGAGAGTGCCATTAGTCTTTTAGAAAAAAATACACAACAAAGAGTAGACGGGCACTTTGAGGCTCCTTTGCTGTGGAAATTTGACATTTTAAATTTGCCGGATAGTTACGGTATGGCAATGAAACGCCTGCTCTGTCTTGAGCGTAAATTGAAGCACAATTCTCAGTTCTTAGAAGTTTTTAAAAATACAATTCAAAAATATTCCTCCAAGGGATACATTCGTAAATTAAATCAAGAGGAAATAAATAGTGCTGGTAAAGTGTGGTATCTGCCAATTTTTGCTGTTTTTAACAAAAACAAACCCGGTAAATCGCGTGTCGTTTGGGATGCTGCAGCAACAACAAATGGAGTCTCCTTGAACTCGTTTTTATTAAAAGGGCCTGATCTACTGGCATCGTTGCCAGCTATTTGATTTTCATTTCGTCAAAAATCTGTTGCCATTTGTGGGGACATTGAAGAAATGTTTCACCAAATCTTTATAAGACAGGACGATCGAGATGTCCAGCGATTTTTGTGGCGCGATTGTAACCAAAGCAAAGAGCCTGAGGTCTACGTAATGGATGTAATGATTTTCGGAGCTACTTGTGCTCCTAGCATTTCACAATATATAAAAAATTTAAATGCTGCCAGATTTGAAAATAATTTTCCTGCAGCAGTTAAAGCAATAAAAGAAAATCATTATGTGGATGACCTTTTGGAATCGGTTGATACTCCTCAAGAGGCCATAAATTTGATTAAAGATGTTAAATATATTCATCGAAGAGGTGGTTTTAATATACGAAACTGGATATCAAACAGTAAAGAGGTTGTCAATTCACTTTTAGACAACTGTGGTACTCAAACAAAATGTTTAAATCTCAATGAGGAAAAACAAATTGAAAAGGTTCTTGGGGTATTTTGGGAACATCATGATGATGTCGTTACTTTCAAGATTTCTGAGTGGCTTTTAAAAAGTGATATATTTTCTTGTGAAAAAGTGCCGACTAAATGCGAAATGCTTCGGCTGGTAATGTCAATTTAAGACCCTCTTGGACTTATAGGTAATATTATTATGTATGTCAAAATTTTATTACAAGAAGTGTGGCGATCCAAGGTGGACTTGGATGAGGAAATATCCCCAGACCTTATGATAAAATGGACCCAGTGGGTAAAAATTTTACCGAACATTCAACAAATAAAAATTCCAAGATGCTATCTACAAACTTTTGATAATTATGATGATGCTGAGGTTCAACTACACACTTTTGTTGATGCTAGCAAGAATGGCTATGCTGCAGTGTGTTATTTTCGTTTGATGAAAAATAAGTCAATAATTTGCTCTCTAATTGGTTCCAAAACCAGAGTCGCTCCTATAAAAATTACATCTGTCCCTCGCCTTGAACTTATGGCTGCGGTAATTGGAGCTCGTTTTGCCAAATATATTTTTGAAAACCATAAAATAATAATTTGCAAAAAATATTTCTGGTCGGACTCTAAAACAGTTTTAAGTTGGATCAATTCTGACCATCGAAAATATAATCAATTTGAAGCATTTCGTATAACTGAAATTTCAGATTTGAGTTCAATGAATGATTGGCGATGGACTCCAACTAAACAAAACGTAGCGGATGAAGCTACTAAATGGGCACGAATTCCCAAAATGTCTACTTCAAGTAGATGGTTTTCAGGACCCGAATTTCTTTATCAAGCGGAAGAAGATTGGCCTGGTGAAATTTTTTGTAATAACGACGCTACCTCTGAAGAGATGATTCATCATAATTACACTATTACTTGGTCTGAGCCCTTAATATTGGAAACACGTTTTTCAAAATGGAATCGCATGCTACGAGCCACCGCTTACTTTTTACGCTCTATAAAAAATTGCAGAACGAAAGTAATAAAACAAGGCGAATTTACTCAAGAAGAGTTGTTAACAGCAGAAAGTTTTTTATGCCAACAGGCACAAATTGAAACCTATTCCTCAGAAATTTCTTGTCTAAAGTCAAAAATATCGATTGCAAAGTCCAGCGAAATTTATAAAAAATCACCCTTCTTGGACGAACGAGGAGTTCTTAGAGTAGATGGCAGATTAGGTAATGCAAATATTCCCCAAGATCAAAAGCAGCCTATAATACTGCCTAAATCAGGTTACATAACAAATCTTATTTTACATCATTATCATGGAAAATATTATCATATCAACCACGAAACCGTAATCAACGAAATTCGTCAAAAATATTCTATTTGGAAACTCAGAGTTGCATTCAAGACTGCAATTCGGAGGTGTCAATGGTGTAAAGTCTACAAGGCAGTTCCTCGTGTCCCGCAAATGGCAAAATTGCCTCGCGCTCGTCTCGCGTCATATGAATTCCCATTTACATATACGGGTGTAGATTTTTTTGGACCAATTATGGTCACAGTAAACCGCCATAGAGAAAAACGATATGGTGTCCTGTTTACATGCTTAACAGTAAGAGCTGTCCATATAGAGGTGGCGCATTCACTAACTTCAAGTTCATGCATATTGGCCATTCGTAATTTCATGGCCCGAAGAGGTATTCCACGTGAATTTTTTAGTGACAACGGCACTAATTTTATTGGGGCAGAGAAGGAACTTCGAGAGGAGCTTTCAGATATTGATAAAGACGAGTTTGTTAAAACTTTTACCAGCACCACAACTAAATGGAATTTTAATCCACCACCTTCCCCTCATATGGGGGTGCTTGGGAGCGACTAGTCCGCTCAGTTAAAACCGTTCTATATAAAATAATGCCGTCACGAGCTCCAGGCGATGAACTACTTTTGAGCATGTTGGTCGAGGTCGAAAATATTATTAATTCTCGACCACTGGCGTATGTTCCTGTTGAAGATGAAACGAATGAGGCGGTGACCCCTAATCACTTTTTAGTCGGTAGTTCCAATGGGCTTAAACCAATGTCATTCTGCAACGACAGTGGCATTGTTTTAAAACAAAATTGGCTTACTTCGCAACAATATGCGAACATTTTTTGGCAGAAGTGGCTGGCAGAATATCTGCCCTCGTTAACGTCCAGATCTAAATGGTTTGAAAGACAAAAAAATTTATGTCAGGGGGACTTAGTGATAATTGTTGATCCTTCTCTTTCTCGCAATGTTTGGCCGCGAGGAAAAATACTTGAAACGAGATTGGCAAAAGATGGACAGGTAAGAAGTGCTAAGGTGCTTACAACGCACGGAATTTTAGAAAGGCCTGTAGCAAAGCTTGCGATTTTGGACGTGGCTTCCCAAGAAGAGTATGCCGGCGAAGACCCTTCTTGTCATACTGCGGGGGGGAATTTTGCCGACACTGCCAAAATCGCTAGAAAATAGTTCTGTTTGCTAATTTTCTAATGAGATGTGTTTATTATTTTATGGCTAAATGTAAAATTATATTTTTCGGAGTAGACGCTACTTGCGTTAGTTAAACTGCGCCATTTTATTATAAAATTGTATTTTAGCTTGGCATGGCGTGGTGACTTGTTATTAATCTTGAAGATCATATTAATTTTAATTTGTATAGAAATTTACTCTAGTGGTTTCCATACCAAAAAGTAAGCTTAATTTCTATAAATAGCTTGAATTTATCTAATTAAATTGTATTTATAGGAATTTTAATATAAGAAACTTGAATTTTAAATAAATTATATTTTTGTTTGGAATTGAGTGTTTCTTTATTCAAAATCCCCGTGGAAGTCACTAGCGAGGCGGTTTCCTCTCCCAACAATCACATTGAACCTGTTAAAAACAGTTTCTGATTTTTTGTTTGCGATGTTTATCATGGATTCCGGGAGTTAATCTTCCTGCATATCCGAGTAGACTTGCTATTATAAAATTACCTACGCTTAAAAGCCGTCGAATTACGTTAAACGCATCTTTTCTACTTAACTTAATTAATGGTGATGTTTTTTCTGCATTTTTGATTAATAACCTAACGTTTATTGTTCCTCAACGTCCAACTCGTTACTTTCGTCCTTTATCACTGCAGTTTTATCGTAGTAACTATGCTAAGCTGACCCATTACGAAGAATATGTAAAGACTTTAATGATTTATATAATTGTATTGATTTTTCTTTAATTGTTGATGCTGTTAAACGTAAAATAATACTGTATAATTATGATTTTTGTTGTTATATAGTTTTGTAAATAATTTTTAATTAAAATTTTTATAGTCTGTAAGGATTTAATCCATAGACTAAATAAATAAATAAAAAAAAAACCTACTGCATAAAATGAATGTAAAAGCATAATACAGTAGTTTGATGTGGTTTGTTTTTTTTTAAATGAATATCAATTATAGTCAAAAATTAAATTTCTTCTACAAATGACTGTTTTTTCATTTAAAAATAAAAATATTGTATTACAACACAAAATACAAATATTTACAGCAGAAATTTCATGAGTATATTTCATGAGTATAAAACAAAAAACTAAAGAATGGCCCAGTTATAATCTGAACGCACAAAAGTAGTTATAACTTTGTAAACATTTTTATAAATTATACAACAAATTAAAAGAAATGTATTCAGATTTAAGGCAAATCATACAAATAATTAATATTCTTTGTTACGAATAAAAGAACGGACATGTTTTTTGTCACTCTGGTTCTATTTTTGTAACATTATAACTTCATTTTTTGCTTCTTTATTACTCTTCTTCAATTTATTATTTACATTTGCCCAATATCTTTCGATTGTTCGAAATTGTGGGCAGTTAGGAGAATTCATGTGTTTGTTTTTCGAAACACTGAACGTTGGATTTTCATAGAAAGTGTGCAAAATTTCTTCACGTCGTTTTTGTTCCATGGTGTCTGTACGAAATACTATTCGAATGACAGACTTGAAAATTATGTCAAATAACGGTATATGTCTTGTCAACAACATATGTAAATGGTTTAAAATTACATACACTGGGGGCGCTGTAGCAACGTTATGAGTGCGACCAGATTATAACTGGGCCATTCTTTAATAAAACTTTAAAAAAAATTTACTTGAGCAAGAATAAAAACTATTTTTTTTTATATAAATAAAACATTTTTGGTCTTCAAAGTTTAGTAACGTCATGATGCTTGTTAGGAAAAGCCCCTAGCTTTTTTGATTATTAAGAAGGCAAGAAAGAAGCAAAATTGATGACTAATAGGTTTTTTGTTAAAGCTCTGCCTATTATTGAGGCTCTAGCTTTTGGAAGACTTCGGGTTCTGATGAGATCTTTAGCCAAATCGCCAAACCAGTATCAACCTAGCTACTATGTGTTTTTTTTTTGCTTTATTTTCGTAAATATACGGAGGTTTCAAGCTCGTTATAAATTGAAAATAACTTTTTCTTTTAAAATATAATTGTTCAATAACAAAAAATTGAAAAAAAATGTAAAAATATAGTCTAAAAATATGTTTTTGTTGAAGGAAGTTCAAAAATATGCTCAAAAATAAGATCTTTTTTCTAAATACCAAAATATGCAAAAATATCTTTTTATTTGCTAAATAGGCTCTAACAAATGCTATAACAAAACGATGCATTATTTTGTAATTTTTCCAAAAATGGATAAATATCTTATCAATTTGTTATACTATGGAGCATATTTCTGGTTGCCCTGATCATTAGTATATTTGACCTTAGCAAATATTATACAATATAGGATTTGTAATGATATCAATGATGCTGGTAATGGGTTCCTTTTTTTTTTTTTTTTTGTTTAAACTTCCCCACCATTATAACATTTCAACACATAACATTTATAAAACTCATTAGTGTATTTAAATTCCATGTTATTTCTTTTTACATGAACAAAAAAATTAAATTTGTAGAAACAAGACAAGCTGGTTAAATTACAAAAACCCCTAAACATGTTTAAAATTTAACACTACATTATTTTATACATTCTAATGAAATTTATTATTCAATTTACATATTTTGTCTTTGGAAATTACCTTTTTTATCCTTAAACGAAAAACAACACCAAGAAAATGATTGTAAATAAGATAATATCCACTTTCCATTTTAATATCTGTATAACAATCTGTGCATAGTTGTGAGTGTGTAAAAGGAATATCAACCAAGTTAGTGGTTAGTATGAGTCATTTCGAATGGATTACAAATGAAATACGCAACCAAAGTAAGAAAAAGTGTAATGGCCAAAAGAAATAGAGCAGCAACACCACAAAATGTCACACACAGCTTGGAAAAGCGATAAACTGCTGCTTGTGCTGGAATTTTTTTATAAACACAACACTACTACTACTACTATTGCAATGTGTACCTAAGGTAATACAAATACTTGTAACTGGCACTATGGGACAGTAAAAGTTTTTATTAGAGGAAATATATGAATTAATACTTAAATTATATGAGGAATATCAAATATTTTCTACACTTTGAGACAAAATATTTAAATTTCGTTTTTTTTGCATGACATAAATAATACTTGTGTATATGTTAGCCAATATTTAAGCATTCTTAATACATTAGCATTAATCATTTATTTTAGCGGTTCAACAATTATTGCGGTTTTAATTTGAAAGCAAATTAAAAAGTATTAAAATTACAGCTTTTGAGTTGGATTTAATTAAAGATGCATCAATTTATAGATCTCATTGTATTTATCAAATTTTAAAATCACATTTTATATATACTTATTAAAACAACAAAATTGTAATATATTCCGATCGAAGAAAATTGCGTTGGCGCTACGAAATAACCCCCAATGAAATAACACCCAAACGACAAAATGAAATAACCCCCAATGAAATAAATCCCAAAAAAAATTAATAAGTCCCAACAAAAAAAAAATTAAATAATACCCAAAAGAAATGAAATATTCCCCAAAGGTGAAAATGAAATAACACCCAAAATTTGGGGGTTGTTTCGTAATGAAATAACTCCCAAAGGAAGAAATGAAATAACCCCCAATGAAATAAGCTCCAAAGAATGAAATATGTCCCAAATTTTTTTATTTTTGTTTTCATATTTTTGATTCTTTTGTTACACCTGTTCAGTTTTTCCTGCGTGGCGGCCTGCGGCCGATCTTAGGGGTTTTCTCCTCCATAGGACGCGGCAGGTGCTCCGCTGAATACAGTTTTCCTGCGCGCGTCTCATTATCTTCCCTAGTGTGACGCGCGCAGGGAAACTTTATTCAGCTAAGCCACCTGCCGCGTCCCATGGAGGAGAAA
>CM037854.1:56614986-56642452 GCA_021234595.1 Delia radicum
TTTTTATACAATTTTTATAATGGCATTTATTGTTCAATACAAAATTCTATAGAAATAAAGGGTCCGCCATCTAATGTTTTTTTTTTTCAACTAGTGCTTATTTCGTGAATGGTAACACTTAGCTCATGTCTGATTTGACAGATAATTAGTTGTATCCTTCCGCTGAACGAATATGGTCCGTATGTTCGTTATCATGTGAAAAAAGTGAAAGAAACTGGCACCCTCATCGATAAACCAAAGCGTGAAAAGCCAAAAACAGTGCGTACAACCGAGAATATTGCTGCTGTGGCAGAAAGTGTGCGTGAAGCGCCATCAACATCAATTCACCGTCGTTCTCAACATTTCGGAGACATCATTGAGACGAATTATGCATAAAGACCTTGTTATGACGCCATACAAAGTCCAATTGGTTGAAGAGTTTCAAAAAAAAAAAAGTTATTTGGCGGACCCTTTATATTAGGTCCAATGCTTTGGATATTTTTTAATTGAATTCAGAAATGATTATACATTACGAAGCCACATTTAATTATATTTAATTATATCTGTGTCATTTTATCATAAGTAGAAATTTGTAGTTTTTAGATATTATGGATTTTTTCAAAATTTTTTTCTGTTTGATTTTTGTAAAAAATAACTTATGTATCGTATATTAATTGACGTAAATAAAAATATGATACCCAAGCGAGAAATCAAAAACAAAGATAAATTGAGAAATTTTGATATTTTGCATTTAAGTGATTAATTAAATTTAGTTCATAAATTTATAATAGCTTATGTATCATAAGCTATAATAATAAAACAAGAATACCAGCGCTATCAATTGTAAAAACAATTTTTGGCAATTTTACTTTCTGCTTTAAAACCAGGGACCTTAACGATTATAAGTGATATCAAAAAAGTTTTTTTGTAACAGTTATTTGTGGCTTAAAAAGAACGTAAAAATAAAAGATGGGATTAAACTCTTAAGAAGAGAGAGTTTTATTTCGCATTCATTAAATAAAACACTTTTGAGGAGTTTTATTTTTTCCGTCTAAAATAAAACTCATTTGAGGAGGTTTATTTTAAAAGGAGGAATTTATTTTTTCCGTCAGAGAATAAAACTAATTTTATGTAAATTGACACTCAAAGCTTGCCGCTTGCCAGATCATTACAATTTGTAAGACAGTGTAATCAAATCATAAAACGACAGGTTTAATAACCACGACAGGTTTAATAACCAATGCGATGATCGACCGTCGACAAGCAGTGATCTTAACCGGATGTTTTCCGATCTTCGCCGGATGTTTGCGATACATCTCAATGTCAATCATCATGGGATAGGGCACAAGATAGGGAACAAGAAAGCGAAGGAAGTGATAATGAATATGCAAAAAGGTTTCTATGAAATCGACAATTTTTCTCCAAAGCCCTTATCGATTGATAAACCAGGTAAGCGTGAAATTCTCTCCTCTTAAATTGGTATTGAGTGACCTGAGTTCAAATCTTTCCGCAGAAAATTTAGAAAAAGTTCTGTTCGTTAAATTAAATAAATAAATTACAACACACATTATAGCAAATAAAGTCAATAAAAAAAGAAGAATATAAACAAAATGAGTTTTATTTTAGACGAAAAAAATTAAACTCCTTAAATGAGTTTCAAATAAAACTCCTAAAATGAGCTTTATTTTCTGACGGAAAAAAATAAAACTCCTCAAAAGAGTTTTATTTAATGATGGCGAAATAAAACTCTCTTCTTAAGAGTTTCATCCGATCTCTTATTTTTTCGTTGAAAAATAACTCTTAACTGTGGAGTTGAGATCGTTTTCTTAAGATCGCCATAGATTCTGAAAGAGCACTTCAATACGAATCGATTGGTATATAATCGTACACGTCTTCGTTGACTCTATAATAGAGAGTTTTTGAGTTAAAGTTTTCGGGATAACTGTTATTTTCGGTCTCTGTTTAAAACAAATTAGCTATTACTATTTTTTTTTATACATTTTTGGGAATACAGATTTTCGAAATCTGCATAGGATGCATATATGCACCCTATTGACAACATTAATAATAAACATTAAAATTGATTTGCGCTTAAGTCGCTTTTGTTAAAATGATACAGATATAATTGCGGAGTTGTGATTTATGAGATCGGTAACTTAAAAAATTTTGATTTTTGTTCGCAAGAACGACTCTAGCTCCCGCGGGTGCACACTTGCGCAAAAGTATTAGATATGTACTTTTAGAGAGAATAGACAAAAAAAAGTTGATCCTTCCTCGCAATATATCTCTTTTTTGATTCACGTTAGTTATGTTGCAAACATAACTACTGAGTAATTTAGAATAAGAAGTTCAACATATGTTGAGAGTTCATACTACGGGTGCCGTACTATTGCCAATTATTACTCTCTCCTGCAAGTTCTTTATATATTTTAATAGCGACTTTATGCTTAGTAACAAAAATAGTTGTCTATTATAATGATTTTTTTGGCCAAGTGTTCAGAATTCCAGTTTCTATTTTTCGTAAGCTAGTAGGGCCTAATTTTTCCAATATAAATAAAACAAAATATTTAATACATTTTCCCAGATGTTTCGTCAATTTTATGTTGACTTCTTCAAAAGTTGTCATTTGCATGATAAAACATGAAAGTGCTGTATAGTCCTTTCAAAACTACATATTTTGCTCACTACTTATTTGAAATAATAAACAAAGATATAATATTGTATTTTTAACACCAAAATTTTTCTCTTTGCCATTGAAACCAGATTTCGCCACATCCTTAGATTATTTTTTAAACTTCGATACCATTAATTAGGAAAACCATTTTAAACAGATTTATTAAAAAACTATCATGGATTCCATTTCATGTCTATGATGATTTTTGGCATACCTAAAAATTTTAATTTCAATTTGAGATCAAAACTCTTTTATATATTCCAATTTTTAATGAAATTCAAAACCGAAATTAGCAGCATTTACTTTGTTCGCACTGATAAGCATTGTAGCATAATAATTTGTGCCGTTTAAATATTTTAGCTGCCTATTTTTTGTGTATATTTAAATTTTTTGATAAGTCAGACTTCAGTTTAAACATAACAGATAACAGTTACATTTTTTTGTGATTTCCCTTTAAATAGTCAAATTTAAGTATTTGCACAAATTTTTCAATTACACGTCATGACATAGAAAAAATTAATAAAGATCTCTTGTGCTAGCGAGTTCTTTTCTCTTGTGCTAGCGAGTTCTTTTTTTAAAGCACAATACTGATTTATATTTTTCGTCAAGATACTTTTTCTTTTGCGTTTAAATTTATCAGGTTCAATAATACTTTTTTTAGCTGCAAAAGACCCCAAAGTTGAAATTAAATGTCAAAAAATTCCATTTCTTTTTTCAGTCAAATAACAAATCTTGTTACTAAGATGCTCCATAGAACACTATCGCATACCTAGTGTAGTGGTATAAATATATTCAAATACCAGTTTGATATAATTTTTATTAAAAATAAAAATTATGTTTTTTCGACCTTTAATTGAGCAATGAAAATGAAAATTATTCAAGTTCGAGGCCATACTCTATATTTCTTTATTAGGATATTTTCCTAACAATTGTTTTCAAATTTATTAATTGACCACTTTCAGGAATGTGATGATAGATCTATTTCCCATCATCAGAACACGTTTTGAAAGAAGTGACAATCTCCCGCAAACATCAAACATTCATATAAACTACACAGTAAAAAATTACACATTCAAAAAGAAGGTGATGCCCACACTTGCTTACATATCTCATTGCCAAATTTTTAACTGCAATACCAAACTCATTCCAACGATAGAGTCAAAAAAGCAAGTAGTATTGTAATTAATTCTTTAAATTTAAACCAGAAAGCATGAACTCAATAATAAAGTAATTATTTACTTAAATGAAAATAGCAATGTTATTAACTTATAAGTATGTACAACTTTCTGTACTCAAGAAGTAATCATATACTTTATCTTAATAAAAGGACGTTATTGAAGATAGTTCCTAATTTTGAAAAAAGAAGTTATACAATTTTAAAGAATTTATCTCATATATTTTTTCAAACAAATTTTTATTTGCAGGAAAATAATACTACACACAGAGAAAAATTTAGCTATTTGCCAACTGAAATTTGGTAACTTCGATTCAAAAAAAAAAAAAAAAAAAAAAAAAGTTTTCCCAACAAAGTTCGTTTAATTCAACGGAATTTTAGTTGCAATACCCAAAATATTCAAAAATCGAATGTAAAAATCGTTATATTAACTAAATCTATAAGTTGTTACCATTAATATACACTTTTTAATTCGGTTGGCACTTTATTTCTCTGTGTGTAAAAACAGAAATTGCATGTTGCCTAAATTTTGTTAAACTGTGGTTAGGTATAAATTAGGGAAGAGCACGTGAGCAGAAAATTGTGAGCGGAAGTTGAAATTACTGACGTTATCGTGAGTGAGTGTAAAAATAATTTTCGAGGGTGATTGTGCGTGAGTCATATTTTTGTTTTTCAATTTTGAATTGTTCTTTTGTTTTAAAAATTTATATTTTCGTGGTTTATAGCTCCAAAATTATGATAAACCCATGTTATCATAACAATTCGATGTTTCACTTTTTAGGATTTTATTTCCGTATGAATTTTGATCGTTTGAGTGACCTAGGAGAATCACGTGTGAGTAAAAGTTGAATTTACTTATGGAACTACTTCTTTTTTTTTTAATGTAAGTACTTCTTATTGTTTCTAGGGAACTATTTATTTATTTTTTTTGTGTAAGTATTTCGTAGTTTTACAATGGAACTATTTCTTTATTAAAAAATGTATGGAGTTCTTAAAAATATAAAGTAAATGGTTCTTCGGTAAAAAAATAATCAATTCTAAAGAATCAATTATTTTAGTCTCACGTCCTGTTAAAAGAATCGAGTAGGTAATCTAGTAAGGAATGCGTTCTGCCCAAAATGCTTGATTACAAACCCGCTTACCTTTTTGGAAATTTTTTGCTGGGTAGTTATCCCACTAAATGAGAACTAATATATGAGTTCGAACTTAAAGATTATCACCATTAATCAGCAATAAATGAATAATTTTCCTTTTCATTGCACTTAAGGGTCGAAAAAACATAATTTTTATTTTAAATAAAAAATTATATCAAACTTGTAAAAAATACCAAATACGGTCTAGTTTACTTCCACTTTATATCCTGTTTTTAAATAAAGCAAAACAAGTGAAAAAATAAAAAGGAGAATAAAAACAAAAAGCGTGCATTGTATCTGTATTGAACAAATTTTCAATTTATTGTTGATAATCTTTAACTTCAGGGTCATATATTTGTTCTCATTTAGTGGGATAACTAGTTTATATGAATGTTTGATGTTTGCATGGTATTGTCACTTCTTTCAAAACGTGTTCTAATGATGGAATCTATCAACACATTCCTGAAAGTGGTCAATTTGAGAAAAAAAACTCTATAGTTTATTTCAGGAGTGCCCAAAAGTTCCTTATGGAAGAGCAAACACCAATACATTTAAAGAAAAACTAATTTTTATTCAACATGTTTTGTTGTAAAAACCAATACATACAAAGAAAAAAGAAAAAAATATTTCAATGTTTACCAGCAAAGCATACGAAAGTGTTGTTGCTTTGCGCTTGCGTGTATAAAGTGAAGAACGACAAAAAAAACGAATAAGACAAAGTTGTTTGTGTATTTCGTATTGCTAGTGCTGAGCGCTCTATATGTGTATTAAAACACACAGCCTATAGCTAAGTGTTTTTACAAAAACAAATGAGTACCAAGCGCATAGGCCGTGGGCACCCCTGGTTTATTTGTTAGGACAATATCCTAATAAAGAAATATAGAGTATGGCCTCGAACTTGAATAATTTTCATATTCAAATACAAAACTTTGCTGGGCTAACATGTAACCATCAACTCTCGAATAACATTTCATTGAAAACACACAAAGAGTGGTCCATTTATTCTTTTGTAAAGATAACTTATTGTCTGTTTGATAAAATTGTCGTTAGACATGGCAACATCATATATCATTACAGCAACATGTATGTAATTCAAAAGCATATGTTTTCTATGTATGTTAGGGTATCCCTTACAAAAAAATAATTTCAAGTAATAGCTAGCAAATACACTCAAACATTTTTTAATCAAAACATGGTTTTCTAAATTACTTTAACTGTAATTTTTAAGATTTTTCTATCTATTCTATAGATTGCACAGAAAATATTGTACCAAGAAAAAACAAATTGGTTCATCAATTTGATATTCTAAGGGGCATTCTAATGTACACGCTTGACCAATTTCATTCAATCTTTCTAACAATATTCTGTCAACATATGATTTGTCTTCTTCTACTGACAATATGTAAGTATTACTTGATTTTTTTATAATAACAACGAATATATATATTCCTCACTATGGGTAGAGAGTCAATAATTTTGTGTAAAAGAACTTCAATGGAAAAAAATGTGCTAAACTCGAAGAAAAAATTATACGTAATTCTAAGAGCACAATATAGTTTTTTCACTCTTCACAGTAGTACATGTTTGACTAATTGTTATGTATAAGTACTATGAAGTTATTTAAAAAAATGTTAATCATAGGCAAAAAATTGTCAACTGTTCGTCTCTTATAACAAATACATAATAAAGTGACCAGTCAAATTCATAAAAAGTCCAACCTACGAACAGTCTATTTCACTTTTGGACCTGACCGGTCCCTTTCAATACAGGAAACTTATACAGCTAGCATAAGTAATATTTGAAATTTAATTCCTTCATAACGTCTTGACGACACTTAATCTGTTTCGTTCCTGATCCATAGTACTCCTAATTGTTGAGTTTATATGAATGTTTCTATACTTATCCAATTATCTACAACTTTGGGTTGTATCAGCATGGCCCATACATTAAATTCTTCTCTATGCGAGTGTAGTTTAAATTGTGTTTTCTTTTACGATTTATATATTATTCCTTCTTTGATAGATAATAAAAAAATTGTCATTTTATCAACTCATGATTTCTGATTTTCTTTATATTAAAAGCATATAATCTCTATAGAACCTATATAAGCATATATTCTATATAGAACCTGTTAAAGCTCTGCCTACTCAGGAGGCTCTAGCTCTTAGTTTTTTAATTTAATGTGCCTACACAGGATTTGAACCCGTGGCTCCAGGTTGTCTGTCAGCCGCTCTAAATTACTTGCTTGCACAAAATATCTTTGCTTTCCAGCTTACAAAGAATCATAAATAAGTATGTACTTACTAGAAGTAAAAAAATAATGAATCTAAAAATAGAATTTTAAAACAATTTTAGGACATTACTTAATATTTGCTAAAATTAAGTATTTATGGGAAACGTATTATTTTTTGCTTTGAAATAATGGGAAAATAAACGAGTTATTAGTAAGTCCTTATTATTTCTGTAAAAGTAATGCAGAGTTGGGTGACCGGTAGTGAGAAAAGTATTGATATGTCATTACCGTTTCTACACTGGGAAGGTTCCAAAAAATTCTAAGAAAAGAAATATAATTTTTAGGCCAAAAATTAAAACTTTTTATATATTTTATAAACTTTAAACTTTAAAGATTTTAAACAACTAAACTATGCAGTGTGGAAGCGGTAATAACATTTCAATATTGGACTACCAGTAATGACACCAGCCGTACTACTTTAATACAAATAATCCCAGTGTAGAAAAGCATTATCGTATAAGTGGTTATATAAGTATATATTTGCTAATGATAAGTACTTACAATTTCCATTACAAATCTCATTACTTTTATATGACGATTTAGGGCAAAATAATTACATGATTAAAATATGTGGTTACCTATATGCTTACCAGTATTGACAAAAATAAGGAGTATACAAATAAAGTTTCAAAAAAATTTAATAAAAAATACTTATTTTTAATTGAATTTTTTTTTACATAAAATGTACCCACACGGGATACGAACCAGCTCTACCATGTTATACTTGATATATAAATGACTTGCTTGTATAAAATGTCATTACTTTCCAACTTACAAACAATCAAAAATATGTACTTACCAGAATTGGAAAAATAATGTCTTTAAAAACTGATATTTAAAATAACTTTTAGATCATTGTTTTATATTTAAAAAAAATTATAAAAATAATTATTTATGATTAACGCCTTATGTTTGTGCTAAAATATTAGGAAAATTATCTAGTTATTAGTAAGTCCTTATTATTTGTTGTAAAGTAGTGCAGAGAGCAAGCTGGTGTCATAACTGGTAGTGTGGAAAAGTAATGGCATGTCATTACTGTTTTTGCACTGGGAATGTTATAATTGATAGATAAAAATATAAACGACTTGCTTTCACAACATGTCATGACTTTCCAGCTTACAAAAAATCAAAAATAAGTACTGAATGATGTTGAGAAAATAATGAGTCTACAAATATATTTAAAAGAATTTTATTTTGGTATTTACATTATATTTAAAATAATGATAAAACTTCGTATTTATGGCTATGACATTATTATAACTGGAAAATAACTAGTTATAAAAAGTCATTATTATTTATTTGAAAGTAGTGCAGTGAATGAGCTAGTGCAATTATTAGTAGTCCAAAATCTATATCATTAGTACTCTATTTTTAATTTTGTGTTAATTATAATCTCTTGGATTTCAGGTGACGATATGTATTATAACTTTAACGATAAAGTTTTATTGAAGATATAATATAATACCGCTTTCCTAAAGGCTCGAAAAAACTGTAGTTATGATCCATAGTGGCCACTCTCTTCCATATGGTCAGTTTATATGTACGTGTCCATACACTCACAAAAACTTGTCCATAAATGTTCAACAGTTATTTAAAAAGTTAAGCAAAAAAGTTGTTTTAATGGAATATACACTTAAATTACCAAAGAAGTATATTTTTAAATTTTCTATCTGTTATTCAATAAAAAAAATAAACCAAAAATGCGGAATTTCGGTAATAGTTAAAATATCTGATCAAATTTTCTATTTAAAACAAAAGATTTTATATTATATTGAGTATTGAAATGAACAAAAACAATTTATTTTTTTCACCGATTTTGTCAATTAATTTTTTAATAGTTGAAAATAAACTAAAAAATACAATTGAAGAGCTTATTGTAAAAACATGATATGTACAAAAGTTCAACAGTAGCCACATTTCCTAAATTTATTCACTTTTTAAAATGCGATAACTAAACAAAATTTAAATGTGGCTTATCAAGTTTTTACAATAAGCCCTTCAATTGTTTTTAACGAAAAGTAAGTAGTAATTTTTTTAACTTATTTCCAATTAATTTAATGTGTGCACTCACAATATATTTTCCGTTACCGATTGTAGTTTATTTAAAAAGTAATCCGTAAAGTTTGTTTTTAACTGAATAAACTATTAAAACACAAAGAAACATATTTTTCAACTTTTTTGACTGTTATTTAAAAAACAAACTATGAATTAATACGGATTTTCTGTAGCAGTTAATATTTTCGTTTAAAATCTACATGTTTAAAAAAAAATCTACTTGTTTAAAAAAAAATTATACAAAAATCACAGTAATCTTTTTTTTAAAAGTTCTCTCAAACGTTTTTCATATGCATGAACTGGGGATGGTAAATAAATTACTTATTTACATTTTCAGTCCAAAAAGTACCAAAGTGGCCCAGCTGACGATTAAGTGCTTTGTTTCAGTAAATTTTGTTTTACTTTTTTATGTTACTGAGGGTATTCAGCGTGGTTATTTGCACACGATGCAAATTTGCACTTTCTCATCCTTGAGCAGTATTGACGGTGCATAATGTGCATATTAGAACAGAGATGGAGTTCCCTCACTGTTCCAAATTTATATGTTAAAGCATATCTATTAGATGACATCTAGGAGATGAAGAGACAGCATGCTAGAGATAGAGTAAAAAATCTGAGTTTCTTTATTCCTGTACAAATAACAAATTTTAATATATATAAAATAAAACGAAAAGTTAGGATTATAATTTTCGCAGTATAGAACATGTGCTAGCTGATTATTTGAATACAAGAAAATTAATTAGCAATATGGTAAAAGTCTAGTGTTTTTTAGGTAAACAAGATAAAGCGCATCAATGTTTAATGTAAAGTTAAAATTAAGCAAAATTCTTGTGCAACTTTTGCTAGTTTGCAACAAATTACCCGTGTGTATGTCATATTGGAAGGCTAGAAAAAATCAAAAAGGTTTTGTGTCTGCACAAGATATGTGTAAAATATTTAATATTGAGTTGGCTACATTGAATGATAATAAAATTGTCAGTAATATGTGCAATAGTATTGCAAGAGTACCTTAACAATTAAATTAAATCAAAAGGTACCAAAATGTTTACAAAAGTGCTTTTTACTTTAGTACTAAACCAAATATTTTATTTACCATCACTATAGTTTTTCTTTAGATTTTAATTGACTTTTATTTTACAAACACATAGTTTTTTAAGTTATTTGCATATTATAGTAAAAGATAAACTCAAAGGTCATCCTTTTTCGTTATGCTGCCATATAAATGTTAGGCGCCATTCGCTCAATTAATTATTATTCAATTAATCTTATTATTTAGTTTTAAAAATAAATCCTAACATACATTATGTAAATAATACATTTTTATTTCTTTTAAATTAAATTTGGTGATAGCTAAAATAAACGACAATCGTTTATTTTTACGTTTTTGGGGGTAAAATTTTGATGGTTAAAATAAAGGAAAATCGTTTATTTTTAAGTTTTGGGAGTTAAATTTTTAATGGTCAAAATAATGGAAAATCTTTTATTTTTATGGATTTTCCGTAATTTTTTGATAGTCAAAAAAAACGAACGTCGTTTATTTTAACGGATTAAGCAATTATTTTTTAATAGTTAAAATAAACGAAAGTACTTTGTTTTTATCGATATTTTTAGTTAATTTTTTAACAATTAAAAATAATTGGAAATTACTATTGTTTTAAACGAAAAATCAGTAGTCCTGTTTTTAACAACTTTTTCTATAGTTTTAATGTACAAATTCGTTTGTTTCTAACTATAAAATATTGTGAGTGTGTATTCAGTTCTTTTTACGGAAAAATCTTGTGAGTGTATTCACCCAAATATCTACAATTTTCAAACGGAAGTATTGATGGAATAATAAAGGCATTTTATATGCATGTTGTATGCACCAAGGACCGACCATCTATTAAATTGTGCAAGTGTATTTTTTTTTTTAATTTGTCTCTTTCTTCTCTCTTTTTATGGTTTATAAATATAGCACATATTCTAAAATACTTGCATATATACCGTAACTATATATTGTTTGAGTACTTGTGTGTGTTTATGTGTGTGTATTTACTCAACTCATTCTTTAAACAATGTCCATAGTTTAAGTCAGAGTTAACCAAAACTCTCAATAAATGAAATGCGTCTGTATTGGATAAGATAATATTTCCCAGCAAACACAAAACTAAGCATTACAAATGTAATGAATTTTACTTTTAAAAGCAAGATGGAAATGAAGTTTAAAAAACTAAATAAAATTAAATACAAAATATGCCTCAGTTTTTACAGAATTAGGCAATTGTTTTCACACATATTTGACTGGTCGAGTTTAATTTACAATTGAAACTTAAAAAACTAAGTTTTTTTAGGCATTATAAATTAAGTTTTCCAAATTTAAGATTTTGTAACAATTTCTTATTAACAAAATATGTTTTAAATTTGAAGAACTTAATTTATTTCTCTGCTTGGAACAAATAAATTTTAAGTCGGAAAAAATTTGTTCGCAGCAATATGTAGAAGGAAAAAGTGATAACAATTTCAAAGCATTTCTTTTTAACTCTGGATAATCGAAATCATTTAGATTTTTCCAGAATTTTATTCCCATTTTTCCCAGCGCTTGGACTTCGGTTCGAAAAAAATATAATTTCTGATTGTATATCGAACTCATATTGAGTAACATCACAGTTATAAGGGTTATTAAATAATGTACTTTCATCTAAGCAAAACGAAAGAAATTTACAATTTATCAATTTTTCTTTAATAGAAGACTCCAAAGAATTTCCTATTTGGGCAATACGCCTAGCCACAGTTTGGGGTGACAAGGGAATTGACTTTATGAAATCTGTTCTATAATTTAACGTTTGAAAAGTTTTTTGTAAAATATTTTTTGCTAGCATTCCATCCATAAATAGTCTGCCTTGCTTAGCGATTTCCAAGCTTATTTGGCTTGAAATCTCCATTTTTAATTTTTTATTTAGCAAAATTTCATCATTTTGCTCTTCTTGCAGAACCCATTCTTTAATTTTTTCCTTTTTTTTCTCTTTTAATTTATTTATTTCTTTGTGAAAAAGGTCAAAATGCCTTTTAATTGAAAATGTTTTCTTTGTTTTAAATGTTTGGTAACATAAAATGCATTGCATGTTACCAAAAGCATTTTTAATGACAAAACAAAAATTTCTGTCTGCCATTATACTATTTTGTTTGCTGGTTTATTTTGAAATTAAATCAAAGCTGAAAAACAATAAAGCTGAAAAAAAGCAGTAAGCATCCGCACATGTGCACTCGTTAACACTCAATTAACGACTGAAATCAAACTGAAATAGAAGAGAACAAGCGTCGGTGTGAGTTTTTTTTATTGTTTTGTAGCACAATTGTGCACAGAAAATGAATATTTGGATTACTCTGGTTTAAGTAAACAAAAAAATGTAAGCTCTTTGTTGTTGGCTTATAAAACAAACATTGGTAATTTGTTTGCTTTTGATAAAAAAAAATTGATTGAAATATTTTATTGTAGAATTTATTTTACAATTAAATTCACTTTATTACTTTATTATTGATTTATTTTCAGATAGAGTGAAAATAAATTTAATTTATTAAGAGCGCTGTAAAATCATACATAATGATATCACGCTATACCAAGTAATCATCAGTAGAATTTTAAGATGATTTTTTTTTTGGTAAATCACTGATTTGTATATGCAAATTTTAAACCACCAGAGCTTAGTTTAGCCTATAATATTTAAAAGCCAACGCATCCTTAAAAAAACTTATAAATAACTGTTAACCATTTCACTACCGAATTTTTGTGTGTGGTTAAATTTCTATTTTGACTTTTGATTCGTGTTAGGGGTCATCAAATTAAAAAAAAAAAATTGAAATAAAATGGTTTATACGAATGCGCCGTTCCCCTCCTACAAATCGAAAAATTAAACCGAAAATCGGTTTTTTTTTTTGCAACTTCTCAGACCATTACCAAAAATGCTTTATTTGAGTTTGTTCTGGAAATTAGATGAATCCAAATTTCGAGATTCTAGCCTTCTTAGTTTACGACATACACCAAACGCACCTTTTTTCAGAGATAAATACTCATTGAAACATTCTGACTTTCTTAACAAAAATTGCCTTAATCCATTGTCCTCATTCATTTAATGATTTTTTTTTTTTTCAATAACGAATATTCTAATGAACGTATTTAAAAAAATATAAAGTTTTTTTGTATTGTCCAAATATTTATATTTACTTAAAAACGTGTACACTGGTTAGGGTTAACAAATCATGTCAAAAGCAAATAGATTTGATATCTGTGTTATAAAGAATTTGTTACCCCTAATTATATTTAATCAACTCAATGGGCATAATTTAAATACAATTTCGAAAAACTTAGTTTTTAATCGTGATAAAAATCTACACATTTTATTTTTCAATTTTCATTTTGTGCAGCTTTAAAACCAACCTTAATTAAAATATCATTAGCAGGGCAACCAGAAAAATGCTTAAATAAAAAACATGTTTTGTGACCATAAAAATACCCTAAAAACAAAAAATATGTTCTTAGAATTTAAAAAGTATGCTCATAAAACCCCTTATGATTTATTTAAAATTTTTATGTTAAATCCAACTTTTCAGTACAGTATAGAATTTATAAAATTTGCAAAAATGGCTTGAGATTTCAAAATCGGTATTGCAAACGCCAAAAAATACATAAAATTTTGAAAATCGAAATACTATTATCAACCTAGCTAATATGTTTGTTTTTCTTTATTTTTGTAAGTAGACGGAGGTGGAAAGCTCGTTATAAATTGACGATGTTTACACTTAGACGAATATGTAGGTAAAGACCACTGCGAATGTAGTTGAAAATAAATAAAATTTCAATTGAAGAAAGGACGACCTACATTTCAGTAAATTTAACTAACAATATGATTTTTTTTTTTACTGTTCAAAAAATTAACCAAATTTACAGTAAAAATTGACCATATATGTCGTAAAAAATAAACAAACATTTAATTGTATTTTTTTTTTAATAAAAAAAAACATATTAATTTTGTCTCTCATATTCATATGACGGTTAACAAGGCCAGAGGCGTACTTGCTTTCATTAAGCGGTGGGCCAAGGAGTTTAGTGATCCGTACGTTACAAAAATGCTATACATGTCTCTTGTACGACCGATTTTGGAATATGGCTCATTAATTTGGGACCCACAATATAACAATCACAGTAATCACTGTTGCCGACACTGGCAAAATCGCTAGAAAATAGTTCTGTTTGCTAATTTTCTAATGAGATGTGTTTATTATTTTATGTCTAAATGTAAAATTATATTTTTCGGAGTAGACGCTACTTGCGTTAGTTAAACTGCGCCATTGTATTTTAGCTTGGCATGGCGTGGTGACTTGTTATTAATCTTGAAGATCATATTAATTTTAATTTGTATAGAAATTTACTCTAGTGGTTTCCATACCAAAAAGTAAGTTTAATTTCTATAAATAGATTGAATTTATCTAATTAATTTGTATTTATAGGAATTTTAATATAAGAAACTTGAATTTTAAATAAATAATATTTTTGTTTGGAATTAAGTGTTTCTTTATTCAAAATCCCCGTGGAAGTCACTAGCGAGGCGGTTTCCTCTCCCAACATTTTAAAATTCTTTTTGTGGTTAAACGTTTCCTACAACGTCAACGATAGTAGTATGGATATGGCGGTTCAAAAATGAACCGCCATGGGTTTTTTTTAGGGTTGCCAGATTGTTTGTGTTTTGCACCGCCATAGGTTTTTTAGGGTTGCCAGATTGATTGAAAAGTTTCCCCGCCATTTTGCACCGCCTAAAATTACACTATGTTTTTTTTCTCTAAATTTTTTGCACCGCCATAGGTTTTCAGAGGGCTGCCAGATTGTTGAAAAATCTTCCCCATATTTTTTTTTTCACTTTTTTTTTTACCCCTTCTTTTTTTTTACTTTTTTTTTGTTACTTATTTTTTTTTTTTGTTACTTTTTTTGCTACTTCTTTTTTTTTTGTTACTTATTTTTTTTTTGTTACTTTTTTTTTTGTTACTTTTTTTTGTTACTTTTTTTTGTCACTTTTTTTTTTGTTACTTTTTTTTGTTACTTTTTTTCTTTCTTACTTTTCTGGTTTTTCTCTACTTATTAATTTTGAGTTCGTGCCGAGAGAGCACGTTGGGATTAATGTGTATGGTGGTTCTATTACTTTAGTCGGAGAATCTTATGATGGAGCCGATGAGATAAATACTAGAAAACGACTTGCAACGCAATGCCCTTTCAACAATGTAGATCAGAAGTAAACAAACATATATAGCCATCGATCTAAGAAGAAGTATTTAATAAGAGTGACTTGGTAATTAAAAATGAAGATAATAAATTTAATTTTGTGTGTGACGTGTTGCTGCAGTCTAATCAATTCAAGTCTTGGAGCAAGCATTCCTATAAAGCTATCCAACTATGAGACAAATAATAAAAATATTGAATTTGATCTTCAACTTCCCAATAATGATACGGTGAAAATTGAGATTAATTTTAACCTGCTTAAAGCTAGCATACCATATGGAGATGAGCCTTGGACATCAGCCAATTTGTCGACGACAACAACAACAACTACAACAACGGTATCACCTAGAGGTAGAGAATTTTTTTCGGTTGAGGAAGCTATCGAGGCCTTTAGACAAGAGTTGATCTTAAAAGAAATAGAAATAGCAGGAATTATTGAAAGTGAACGTCCATTCTATCGACACTTCAAATTAGAGTTTGACGAAAATTCTATAACCATAAGATGCACATATGATAGTAACTACAGTCTACGCTCCTTAACCATTTCCTTCTTCGAGTATCATGAATTCCAAGCTGAAAGAATTTTAAGTAATGGGGAGGTAGAGGTTGTAATCATCCCAAACACCGATACCAGAAGCGATATTGAGTTGATTGATGTTAAGAAATATAAGCAGACCTATAAAATGAATATTAATTAAATAAATTTCTAAATTTATATTATTATCATAAATAAATATTTTTCTATCTATTCTATGCTCATTTTTTAAAATAAAACAAAATATTTTAAATTTAATAAATATGTTTTCTTTATTATTTAGCAATTGCATATAAAAAATTTAAACACAAGTGTCCACAATTAAATGAGTTATAATTTTGGTGGTTGACTATAATTATAATTTATATTTTTACCCAAATATTTCACAACTTCCAAGGTGGTTGTAAGTTCCCAAAACTATCAAAGTATTCCGTTTGCTTTTTATTTTTCCAATATGCTACCCAAAAGTCCGTTAACAGATGGCGACTTGATGAAATTCGCTAAGAATATTCCACATTTTAGAGGAGTTTTCATGAGAGACTCACTTCCAAAATGACCTAAAATAATTGAGAGTGGAATAGTGAATCTTGATAACTCGGAAGGTGACGGTACACATTGGGTAGCATATTAGAACATTAATCCCAACATGCTCTCTCGGCTCGAACTCAAAATTAATAAGTAGAGAAAAACCAGAAAAGTAAGAAAGAAAAAAAAGTAACAAAAAAAAAAAAGTAACAAAAAAAAAGTGACAAAAAAAAAGTAACAAAAAAAAAAGTAACAAAAAAAAGTAACAAAAAAAAAAGTGACAAAAAAAAGTAACAAAAAAAAAGTAACAAAAAAAAATAAGTAACAAAAAAAAAAAGAAGTAGCAAAAAAAGTAACAAAAAAAAAATAAGTAACAAAAAAAGTAAAAAAGGGGTAAAAAAAAAAAAGTGAAAAAAATATGGGGAAGATTTTTCAACAATCTGGCAGCCCTCTGAAACCTATGGCGGTGCAAAAAATTTAGAGAAAAAAAACATAGTATTATTTTAGGCGGTGCAAAATGGCGGGGAAACTTTTCAAACAATCTGGCAACCCTAAAAAAACATATGGCGGTGCAAAACACAAACAATCTGGCAACCCTAAAAAAACCCATGGCGGTTCATTTTTGAACCGCCATATCCATACTACTAACGATTTTACCCGATTCTAACAACTGAAGTACCTAATAACGTCCTATCTTGCCAATCTCACAGTAAGTACAAATGGACTTACAAGATCAACAAAATTATCCAAATTGTCCACTATGTCCGAATCCCCCTGACCAAAATATGATAACTTGCACTAAATGCCAAAAAAATTACCATATATCGTGTACAAATGCCACATCAGGTGAGATATCAGACCTAACCTATAAATGCCAAATTTGCATTTCAACGCACTCGGAAAAGTCTAAGTCCGTCAAAAGTACGTCAACGCGCTCCTCCCATAAATCCGGTGGATCTCAGTCACGTCGAATGGAATTGGAGCTTAAAAAACTGGCAGAAGAACGAGCTATGTCCATGGCCCTAAACCGAGAATATTTAAATAAAAAATATAGCCTCTTAGAAGGGCAGGAAGATGAAGAAGATCGTCAAAGTGGTACTTCCTCCAGCCGGTCGCTTTCCCTTCATGAGTGGTTAGAACAGCTTCTAACTCCATCGGCTCCCTTAAAATCTGCCGCAAATCTGGGATTGTTGCCTGAAAATAATAATATGAATAAAACAACAAAACAACAGGTACCGAACCTGTCCCACGAAACTGTTAATTATAATTTAGCATCAAATATTAATAATGATTTAATTACAACAAGTATAATTAACAATTTTTCAAAAAATTCAACTAATTTGCAAAATCCACCGATTATAACTACGGCTGCGATGCCGTTTTCTGCACCTGTAGCGTCAGCCACCAATCTTGGCTGCCACCAGCGACAACAGCCTTCGTTCCCATGGCGACTACCGCCCCCACATGTGGCTACCACTGCCACTTCAGCATCGAAAGTTTCACCGGTCGGCAATCAAAGTTTTTACCAAACCGCTGGAGCTCATAGCAGCCATTCCACGCAACAAACGTTTGGCTTAAATCCACTAAATAATGCAAATTTAACGTCCACTCAAAATTTTTTATTAAATTCACAACCGAATTTATTTAATAATGTTAATTTGTATGCACCATTAAACGCAAATCAGCTTCAAGCCCGAAAGTCTCTTCCGAAAGAGTTGCCAAATTTTTCTGGCCAACCAGAAGATTGGCCCTTATTTTACTCCACTTACGAATGGTCTAACAAAATGTACAAATTCACTGATGCCGAAAATCTCATAAGGCTGCAAAATTCTCTAAGTGGAGATGCCCTCAAAAGTGTTCAGCACATGCTGGTACATCCATTAAATGTTGGCTGGGTTGTGTCAATACTGCAACTGATGTATGGCCATCCTGAAAAAATAGTAAATTCTATTAAAGATCGAATTAAAAATACGCCTTCTATTAACGAAAACAACTTACCTTCATTTACTTCGTTTGCAATTAGTGTTAAAAGTTTAATTGCAACAATTGAATCATCTAATTTAACTGATGAATTGAATAATTCTTCACTTCTACAAGAATTAGTAAAAAAATTGCCACCATCATACCAGTTGCAATGGGGTACGAAAAAATTACAGCTGATAAACCAAAACAAAAATCCCAACATGTATGAATTCTCCAATTGGATTTTTGACATTGGTATCTCTGCCAGTTGTATAACAGTTGAAAACTCTTTTAATAACAAAAGGCACAACTTAACAAATATCAACAACAAAAAATTTTACACACACTCCAATAGTGAAGACAAATCGAAGAGCATAAACGATAAAAAAGCTTTTGTAAATGTACATAAGGCAGATGTCAAAAAATTATCCCAAATAAAAGAGACACACAAAACAGATCGTAAATGTTTTGTTTGTAGCAACAACAACTGTAAAGTAATTGCAAATTGCCAAAAATATTTGTCTCTTAATCGTGGAGATAAATGGGACATTGTTAGAAAGAACAAATTGTGTAAAATTTGTTTGCTCAAACCAGGGTTGACAGTTTTTTTTTTGGGTCGCATCCCCAAAAGTTGAATTGTCATCCCCAAAAATCCCCAAATTATTTTTTTCATCCCCAAAAAATTCCCAAATTAATTTTTGCTTTATCTATTTAGTTTTTGAACATATTCTGGATATACAAACATTGAATTCATTTAAATAATAAAATAAAAAGTAATTGTAATTTTGTGTTTCAAATGTCGATGTCTTTTAGTGCCACATAAACTTCAGAATCAAAATCTTCTAATTCATTTCCTTCTTCAATTTTTCTGTACATATTTTTGTATTAAAAAGTTTCACCTTTTCAGGAGATGGATCGAACGATTCACAGCAATTATAATTGTTTTTGAAGTGTGTATTTAATCTTAAAAGAGGTTCTAATAATTCATATTGAATTTTATTTCGAATTTTAGTTTTTATGGTGTTCATGACGGAAAAAACACGTTCTACGCAAACATTACTTGTTGGTACACAAAGCATATTTAATACCAGCTCAGCAAGTTCTTTAAACTGTTTTGAACCAGCTGCATCTTCATACAAATAAACTTTAATCCAAAATATGCTTATATTATTTGTGATGTCATCACCAAAGAAATCTTTCCATTTTACAAATGGCATTTTTCGCCACTGTGATTCATATTCGTCTGTTGAGACATTGGCCTTTACTACAGGCTGTAAAATTTTCATAATGGAACTAAAGCTTGGTTGACCAATTGAGTTACAACATACATTTGGGGAAAATTGTTTATATATTTTGAAAAAATTCAAGTTTGGCGGAAAACGTTTTAGCATTTGCAACAGCAAACTTTTTAGATATAAGAAACATGTGTTTTTAACGACGAAGACTGAGGCTGAGCTTTTACTTCCTCTTCGAAATCGTATCCCAAATCCATTGCTTCTAACGGTAGATATGCCGAATCCTTTTCCATAATTTCAAGTATTTTCAATACTTCTTCTTCATCTCTTAACCCAGCAATTATTGATGGTTTTAAAATTCTTGCAGCTAGGGAAAGAAGACTTCTATGCAATTTCTCATAAACGCTTCCAGCATCCATTTTGTCATTTTGAAAATCTAAGTTCAGCCTATTTATTTCACCTAAAATAGGTTTCATAAATACTAAGTATAGCCTTATCTCTTCATGCACATTAGGTCGTAAATAATTTGTGCTATTTTCTCGGCCTCTGCTGTAGCAATAATGGAAAAGTGGTATTTTAGTTCTACCCATTGTTCTAGAAATGAAATGAAATCCCCATCGAATCCCCAGATCCCCAAACCAAAAATTGTATCCCCAATTTGAAAAAAAATCCCCAATTTGGGGATAAATCCCCTAAACTGACAAGTCTGGTTCAAACATAGTGCCGACTGTAAGAAAAAAGTACAATGCGGTGTGGAGGGGTGTCAATATTATCACCATTCCTCTTTGCATCGTTATTCCCATGCAGAAAATAACTACAACACCACTGATGGCAAAAAATTAAATACATATGTTTCTAATAATAATAATGAAGTGGTAAATGCACACAGTGGTGATGCAAAACAAGTGTTATTTAAAATAATTCCTGTAACAGTACATGGAAAAAATAGAAAAATAAAAACATTTGCATTTATTGACGAGGGGTCATCTATAAGTTTAATGGACGAGCAACTGATGGAAGAATTAAATATTTCTGGAACGGCAAGCCCCTTGTGCCTGAAATGGACGGGAGGTATGGAAAGATGGGAAAATAATTCAAAAAATTAACCATTAATATTTCAGGTGGAAATAAAAAACAAATTGCTGTTAATGTGAGTACAGTGACTGCATTAAATTTACCCACACAGACATTGGACTATACAAAACTGTCTCAACGTTTCCCGTATTTGCGAAATTTGCCAATAGAAAATTATTTTAATGCTGTACCAAAGATATTAATTGGCCTTAACCATTTCCACTTGGGAATTTCAACAAAAACTAAACAAGGGGGCCTCACGGGCCAGTTGCTGTTTGTACCCGAATTGGTTGGATGATTTATGGGGCTGTTGCTGAAAATACAAATCCAAGTAAGCATTTTAATTTTCACATTTGCGACTGTAGTGAATCAAACCAGGGGTTAGAGGAGTTAGTAAAAAGTTTCTATTCCCTTGATAGTGTAGGGATTTGTTGTAAAGACCCACTAACAGGTAAAGATGATGAGCGTGCCATTAGTCTTTTAGAAAAATATACACAACAAAGAGTAGACGGACACTTTGAGGCTCCTTTGCTGTGGAAATTTGACATTTTAAATTTGCCGGATAGTTACGGTATGGCAATGAAACGCCTGCTCTGTCTTGAGCGTAAATTGAAGCACAATTCTCAGCTCTTAGAAGTTTTTAAAAATAAAATTCAAAAATATTCCTCCAAGGGATACATTCGTAAATTAAATCAAGAGGAAACAAATAGTGCTGGTAAAGTGTGGTATCTGCCAATTTTTGCTGTTTTTAACAAAACAAACCCGGTAAATCGCGTGTCGTTTGGGATGCTGCAGCAACAACAAATGGAGTCTCCTTGAACTCGTTTTTATAAAAGGACTTGATCTACTGGCATCGTTGCCAGCTATTTTATTTTCATTTCGTCAAAAAATCTGTTGCCATTTGTGGGGACATTGAAGAAATGTTCACCAAATCTTTATAAGACAGGACAATCGAGATGTCCAGCGATTTTTGTGGCGCGATTGTAACCAAAGCAAAGAGCCTGAGGTCTACGTAATGGATGTAATGATTTTCGGAGCTACTTGTGCTCCTAGCATTTCACAATATATAAAAAATTTAAATGCTGCCAGATTTGAAAATAATTTTCCTGCAGCAGTTAAAGCAATAAAAGAAAATCATTATGTGGATGACCTTTTGGAATCGGTTGATACTCCTCAAGAGGCCATAAATTTGATTACAGATGTTAAATATATTCATCGAAGAGGTGGTTTTAATATACGAAACTGGATATCAAACAGTAAAGAGGTTGTCAATTCACTTTCAGACAACTGTGGTACTCAAACAAAATGTTTAAATCTCAATGAGGAAAAACAAATTGAAAAGGTTCTTGGGGTATTTTGGGAACATCATGAGGATGTCGTTACTTTCAAGATTTCTGAGTGGCTTTTAAAAAGTGATATATTTTCTTGTGAAAAAGTGCCGACTAAATGCGAAATGCTTCGGCTGGTAATGTCAATTTATGACCCTCTTGGACTTATAGGTAATATTATTATGTATGTCAAAATTTTATTACAAGAAGTGTGGCGATCCAAGGTGGACTTGGATGAGGAAATATCCCCAGACCTTATGATAAAATGGACCCAGTGGGTAAAAATTTTACCGAACATTCAACAAATAAAAATTCCAAGATGCTATCTACAAACTTTTGATAATTATGATGATGCTGAGGTTCAACGACACACTTTTGTTGATGATAGCAAGAATGGCTATGCTGCAGTGTGTTTTTTTCGTTTGATGAAAAATAAGTCAATAATTTGCTCTCTAATTGGTTCCAAAACCAGAGTCGCTCCTATAAAAATTACATCTGTCCCTCGCCTTGAACTTATGGACTGCGGTAATTGGAGCTCGTTTTGCCAAATATATTTTTGAAAACCATAAAATAATAATTTGCAAAAAATATTTCTGGTCGGACTCTAAAACAGTTTTAAGTTGGATCAATTCTGACCATCGAAAATATAATCAATTTGTAGCATTTCGTATAACTGAAATTTCAGATTTGAGTTCAATGAATGATTGGCGATGGACTCCAATTAAAAACAAAACGTAGCGGATGAAGCTACTAAATGGGCACGAATTCCCAAAATATCTACTTCAAGTAGATGGTTTTCAGGACCCGAATTTCTTTATCAAGCGGAAGAAGATTGGCCTGGTGAAATTTTTTGTAATAACGACGCTACCTCTGAAGAGATGATTCATCATAATTACACTATTACTTGGTCTGAGCCCTTAATATTGGAAACACGTTTTTCAAAATGGAATCGCATGCTACGAGCTACCGCTTACTTTTTACGCTCTATAAAAAATTGCAAAACGAAAGTAATAAAACAAGGCGAATTTACTCAAGAAGAGTTGTTAACAGCAGAAAGTTTTTTATGCCAACAGGCACAAATTGAACCTATTCCTCAAAAATTTCTTGTCTAAAGTCAAAAATATCGATTGCAAAGTCCAGCGAAATTTATAAAAAATCACCCTTCTTGGACGAACGAGGAGTTCTTAGAGTAGATGGCAGATTAGGTAATGCAAATATTCCCCAAGATCAAAAGCAGCCTATAATACTGCCTAAATCAGGTTACATAACAAATCTTATTTTACATCATTATCATGCAAAATATTATCATATCAACCACGAAACCGTAATCAACGAAATTCGTCAAAAATATTCTATTTCGAAACTCAGAGTTGCATTCAAGACTGCAATTCGGAGGTGTCAATGGTGTAAAGTCTACAAGGCAGTTCCTCGTGTCGCGCAAATGGCAAAATTGCCTCGCGCTCGTCTCGAGTCATATGAATTCCCATTTATATATACGGGTGTAGATTTTTTTGGACCAATTATGGTCACAGTAAACCGCCATAGAGAAAAGCGATATGGTGTCCTGTTTACATGCTTAACAGTAAGAGCTGTCCATATAGAGGTGGCGCGTTCACTAACTTCAAGTTCATGCATATTGGCTTTTCGTAATTTCATGGCCCGAAGAGGTATTCTACGTGAATTTTTTAGTGACAACGGCACTAATTTTATTGGGGCAGAGAAGGAACTTCGAGAGGCGCTTTCAGATATTGATAAAGACGAGTTTGTTAAAACTTTTACCAGCACCACAACTAAATGGAATTTTAACACACCAGCTTCCCCTCATATGGGGGGTGCTTGGGAGCGACTAGTCCGCTCAGTTAAAACCGTTCTATATAAAATAATGCCGTCACGAGCTCCAGGCGATGAACTACTTTTGAGCATGATGGTCGAGGTCGAAAATATTATTAATTCTCGACCACTGGCGTATGTTCCTGTTGAAGATGAAACGGATGAGGCGGTAACCCCTAATCACTTTTTAGTCGGTAGTTCCAGTGGGCTTAAACCAATGTCATTCTGCAACGACTGTGGCATTGTTTTAAAATAAAATTGGCTTACTTCGCAACAATATGCGAACATTTTTTGGCAGAAGTGGCTGGCAGAATATCTGCCCTCGTTAACGTGCAGATCTAAATGGTTTGAAAGACAAAAAAATTTATGTCAGGGGGACTTAGTGATAATTGTTGATCCTTCTCTTTCTCGCAATGTGTGGCCGCGAGGAAAAATATTTGAAACGAGATTGGCAAAAGATGGACAGGTAAGAAGTGCTAAGGTGCTTACAACGCACGGAATTTTAGAAAGGCCTGTAGCAAAGCTTGCGATTTTGGACGTGGCTTCCCAAGAAGAGTATGCCGGCGAAGACCCTTCTTGTCATACTGCGGGGGGGAATGTTGCCGACACTGGCAAATCGCTAGAAAATAGTTCTGTTTGCTAATTTTCTAATGAGATGTGTTTATTATTTTATGTCTAAATGTAAAATTATATTTTTCGGAGTAGACGCTACTTGCGTTAGTTAAACTGCGCCATTTTATTATAAAATTGTATTTTAGCTTGGCATGGCGTGGTGACTTGTTATTAATCTTGAAGATCATATTAATTTTAATTTGTATAGAAATTTACTCTAGTGGTTTCCATACCAAAAAGTAAGTTTAATTTCTATAAATAGATTGAATTTATCTAATTAAATTGTATTTATAGGAATTTTAATATAAGAAACTTGAATTTTAAATAAATTATATTTTTTGTTTGGAATTGAGTGTTTCTTATTCAAAATCCCCGTGGAAGTCACTAGCGAGGCGGTTTCCTCTCCCAACAATCACATTGAACCTGGTCAAAAACAGTTTCTGATTTTTTGTTTGCGATGTTTATCATGGATTCCGGGAGTAATTCTTCCTGCATATCCGAGTAGACTTGCTATTATAAAATTACCTACGCTTAAAAGCCGTCGAATTACGTTAAACGTATCTTTTCTACTTAACTTAATTAATGGTGATGTTTTTTCTGCATTTTTGATTAATAACATAACGTTTATTGTTCCTCAACGTCCAACTCGTTACTTTCGTCCTTTATCACTGCAGTTTTATCGTAGTAACTATGCTAAGCTGACCCATTACTAAGAATATGTAAAGACTTTAATGATTTATATAATTGTATTGATTTTTCTTTAAATGTTGATGCTGTTAAACGTAAAATAATACTGTATAATTATGATTTTTGTTGTTATATAGTTTTGTAAATAATTTTTAATTCAAATTTTTTATAGTCTGTAAGGATTTAATCCATAGACTAAATAAATAAATAAAAAAAAAACCTACTGCATAAAATGAATGTAAAATCATAATACAGTAGTTTGATGTGGTTTGTTTTTTTTTTAAATGAATATCAATTGTAGTCAAAAATTAAATTTCTTCTACAAATGACTGTTTTTTCATTTAAAAATAAAAATATTGTATTACAACACAAAATACAAATATTTACAGCAGAAGTTTCCTGAGTATATAAAAACAAAAAACTAAAGAATGGCCCAGTTATAATCTGAACGCACAAAAGTAGTTATAACTTTGTAAATAACAGACACATTTTTATAAATTATACAACAAATTAAAAGTAATGTATTCAGATTTAAGGCAAATCATACAAATAATTAATATTCTTTGTTACGAATAAAAGAACGGACATGTTTTTTGTCACTCTGGTTCCATTTTTGTAACATTATAACTTCATTTTTTGCTTCTTTATTACTCTTATTCAATTTATTATTTACATTTGCCCAATATCTTTCGATTGGTCGAAATTGTGGGCAGCTAGGAGAATTCATGTGTTTGTTTTTCGAAACACTGAATGTTGGATTTTCAAAGAAAGTGTGCAAAATTTCTTCACGTCTTTTTTGTTCCATGGTGTCTGTACGAAATACTATTCGAATAACAGACTTGAAAATTATGTCAAATAACGGTATATGTCTTGTCAACAACATATGTAAATGGTTTAAAATTACATACACTGGGGGCGAGGTAACAACGTTATGAATGCGTCCAGATTATAACTGGGCCATTCTTTAATAAAACTGTAAAAAATAATACTTGAGCAAGAATAAAAAACTATTTTTTTTTTTATATAAATAGAGCATTTTTGGTCTTCAAAGTTTAGTAACGTCATGATGCTGGTTAGGGAAAAGCCCCTAGCTTTTTTGATTATTAAGAAGGCAATAAAAAAGCAAAATTGATGACTAATAGGTTTTTTGCTAAAGCTCTGCCTATTATGGAGGCTCTAGCTTTTGGAAGACTTCGGGTTCTGATGAGATCTTTAGCCAAATCGCAAAACTAGTATCAATTTAGCTAATATGTTTTTTTTTTTTTTTTGCTTTATTTCGTAAATATAAGGAGGTTGCAAGCTCGTTATAAATTGAAAATAACTTTTTCGTTTTAAAATATAATTGTTCGATAACAAAAAATTTTAAAAAAAAAAAGTAAAAAATATACTCTAAAAATATGTTTTTGTTTGAAGCAAGTTCAAAAATATGCTCAAAAATAAGATTTTTTTTCTAAATGCCAAAATATGCAAAAATATCTTTTAATTGCTAAATAGGTTCTACTAATGCTATAACAAAATTATGCCATATTTTTGTCATTTTTTCCTAAAATGGATAAATATCTTATCAGTTTGTTAATGTGACGCACAGGAAAAAAAAAAATACTATTTCTGGTTGCCCCTGATCATTAGTATATTTGACCTTAGCAAATATTATACAACATAGGATTTGTAATGATATCAATGATGCTGGTAATGGGTTCCTTTTTTTTTTGTTTAATCTTCCCCACCATTATAACATTTCAACACATAACATTTATAAAACTCATTAGTGTATTTAAATTCCATGTTATTTCTTTTACATGAACAAAAAAATAAAATTAGTAGAAACAAGACAAGCTGGTTAAATTACAAAAACCCCTAAACATGTTTAAAATTTAACACTACATTATTTTATACATTCTAATGAAATTTATTATTCAATTACATATTTTGTCTTTGGAAATTACCTTTTTTATCCTTAAACGAAAAACAACACCAAGAAAATGATTGTAAATAAGATAATATCCACTTTCCATTTTAATATCTGTATAACAATCTGTGCATAGTTGTGAGTGTGTAAAAGGAATATCAACCAAGTTAGTGTTAGTATGAGTCATTTCGAATGGATTACAAATGAAATACCC
>CM037854.1:56642552-56688201 GCA_021234595.1 Delia radicum
TTCAAACATAGTGCCGACTGTAAGAAAAAGTACAATGCGGTGTGGAGGGGTGTCAATATTATCACCATTCCTCTTTGCATCGTTATTCCCATGCAGAAAAAATAACAACACCACTGATGGCAAAAAATTAAATACATATGTTTCTAATAATATAATGAAGTGGTAAATGCACACAGTGGTGATGCAAAACAAGTGTTATTTAAAATAATTCCTGTAACAGTACATGGAAAAAATAGAAAAATAAAAACATTTGCATTTATTGACGAGGGGTCATCTATAAGTTTAATGGACGAGCAACTGATGGAAGAATTAAATATTTCTGGAACGGCAAGCCCCTTGTGCCTGAAATGGACGGGAGGTATGGAAAGATGGGAAAATAATTAAAAAAATTAACCATTAATATTTCAGGTGGAAATAAAAACAAATTGCTGTTAATGTGAGTACAGTGACTGCATTAAATTTACCCACACAGACATTGGACTATACAAAACTGTCTCAACGTTTCCCGTATTTGCGAAATTTGCCAATAGAAAATTATTTTAATGCTGTACCAAAGATATTATTGGCCTTAACCATTTCCACTTGGGAATTTCAACAAAAACTAAACAAGGGGGCCTCACGGGCCAGTTGCTGTTTGTACCCGAATTGGTTGGATGATTTATGGGGCTGTTGCTGAAAATACAAATCCAAGTAAGCATTTTAATTTTCACATTTGCGACTGTAGTGAATCAAACCAGGGGTTAGAGGAGTTAGTAAAAAGTTTCTATTCCCTTGATAGTGTAGGGATTTGTTGTAAAGACCCACTAATAGGTAAAGATGATGAGCGTGCCATTAGTCTTTTAGAAAAATATACACAACAAAGAGTAGACGGACACTTGAGGCTCCTTTGCTGTGGAAATTTGACATTTTAAATTTGCCGGATAGTTACGGTATGGCAATGAAACGCCATGCCTCTGTCTTGAGCGTAAATTGAAGCACAATTCTCAGCTCTTAGAAGTTTTTAAAAATACAATTCAAAAATATTCCTCCAAGGGATACATTCGTAAATTAAATCAAGAGGAAATAAATAGTGCTGGTAAAGTGTGGTATCTGCCAATTTTTGCTGTTTTTAACAAAAACAAACCCGGCAAACGCGCGTATCGTTTGGGATGCGCAGCAACAACAAATGGAGTCTCCTTGAACTCGTTTTTATTAAAAGGGCCATGATCTACTGGCATCGTTGCCAGCTATTTTATTTTCATTTCGTCAAAAATCTGTTTGCCATTTGTGGGGACATTGAAGAAATGTTCTTCACCAAATCTTTATAAGACCGGACGATCGAGATGTCCAGCGATTTTTGTGGCGCGATTGGTAACCAAAGCAAAGAGCCTGAGGTCTACGTAATGGATGTAATGATTTTCGGAGGCTACTTGTGCTCCTAGCATTTCACAATATATAAAAAATTTAAATGCTGCCAGATTTGAAAATAATTTTCCTGCAGCAGTTAAAGCAATAAAAGAAAATCATTATGTGGATGACCTTTTGGAATCGGTTGATACTCCTCAAAGAGGCCATAAATTTGATTAAAGATGTTAAATAAATTCATCGAAGAGGTGGTTTTAATATACGAAACTGGATATCAAACAGTAAAGAGGTTGTCAATTCACTTTCAGACAACTGTGGTACTCAAACAAAATGTTTAAATCTCAATGAGGAAAAACAAATTGAAAAGGTTCTTGGGGTATTTTGGGAACATCATGAGGATGTCGTTACTTTCAAGATTTCTGAGTGGCTTTTAAAAGTGATATATTTTCTTGTGAAAAAGTGCCGACTAAACGCGAAATGCTTCGGCTGGTAATGTCAATTTATGACCCTCTTGGACTTATAGGTAATATTATTATGTATGTCAAAATTTTATTACAAGAAGTGTGGCGATCCAAGGTGGACTTGGATGAGGAAAATATCCCCAGACCTTATGATAAAATGGACCCAGTGGGTAAAAATTTTACCGAACATTCAACAAATAAAAATTCCAAGATGCTATCTACAAACTTTTGATAATTATGATGATGCTGAGGTTCAACTACAAACTTTTGTTGATGCTAGCAAGAATGGCTATGCTGCAGTGTGTTATTTTCGTTTGATGAAAAATAAGTCAATAATTTTGCTCTCTAATTGGTTCCAAAACCAGAGTCGCTCCTATAAAAATTACATCTGTCCCTCGCCTTGAACTTATGGCTGCGGTAAATGGAGCTCGTTTTGCCAAATATATTTTGAAAACCATAAAATAATAATTTGCAAAAAATATTTCTGGTCGGACTCTAAAACAGTTTTAAGTTGGATCAATTCTGACCATCGAAAATATAATCAAGTTGTAGCATTTCGTATAACTGAAATTTCAGATTTGAGTTCAATGAATGATTGGCGATGGACTCCAACTAAACAAAACGTAGCGGATGAAGCTACTACATGGGCACGAATTCCCAAAATATCTACTTCAAGTAGATGGTTTTCAGGACCCGAATTTCTTTATCAAGCGGAAGAAGATTGGCCTGGTGAAATTTTTTGTAATAACGACGCTACCCTCTGAAGAGATGATTCATCATAATTACACTATTACTTGGTCTGAGCCCTTAATATTGGAAACACGTTTTTCAAAATGGAATCGCATGCTACGAGCCACCGCTTACTTTTTACGCTCTATAAAAATTGCAAAACGAAAGTAATAAAACAAGGCGAATTTACTCAAGAAGAGTTGTTAACAGCAGAAAGTTTTTTATGCCAACAGGCACAAATTGAAACCTATTCCTCAGAAATTTCTTGTCTAAAGTCAAAATATCGATTGCAAAGTCCAGCGAAATTTATAAAAAATCAACCCTTCTTGGACGAACGAGGAGTTCTTAGAGTAGATGGCAGATTAGGTAATGCAAATATTCCCCAAGATCAAAAGCAGCCTATAATACTGCCTAAATCAGGTTACATAACAAATCTTATTTTACATCATTATCATGCAAAATATTATCATATCAACCACGAAACCGTAATCAACGAAATTCGTCAAAAATATTCTATTTCGAAACTCAGAGTTGCATTCAAGACTGCAATTCGGAGGTGTCAATGGTGTTGAAAGTCTACAAGGCAGTTCCTCGTGTCCCGCAAATGGCAAAATTGCCTCGCGCTCGTCTCGCGTCATATGAATTTCCCATTTACATATACGGGTGTAGATTTTTTTTGGACCAATTATGGTCACAGTAAACCGCCATAGAGAAAAACGATATGGTGTCCTGTTTACATGCTTAACAGTAAGAGCTGTCCATATAGAGGTGGCGCATTCACTAACTTCAAGTTCATGCATATTGGCCCGAAGAGGTATTCCACGTGGAATTTTTAGTGACAACGGCACTAATTTATTGGGGCAGAGAAGGAACTTCGAGAGGCGCTTTCAGATATTGATAAAGACGAGTTTGTTAAAACTTTTACCAGCACCACAACTAAATGGAATTTTAATCCACCAGCTTCCCCTCATATGGGGGGTGCTTGGGAGCGACTAGTCCGCTCAGTTTAAAACCGTTCTATATAAAATAATGCCGTCACGAGCTCCAGGCGATGAACTACTTTTGAGCATGTTGGTCGAGGTCGAAAATATTATTAATTCTCGACCACTGGCGTATGTTCCTGTTGAAGATGAAACGGATGAGGCGGTGACCCCTAATCACTTTTTAGTCGGTAGTTCCAGTGGGCTAAACCAATGTCATTCTGCAACGACAGTGGCATTGTTTTAAACGTTAACGTGCAGGATCTAAATGGTTTGAAAGACAAAAAAATTTATGTCAGGGGGACTTAGTGATAATTGTTGATCCTTCTCTTTCTCGCAATGTTTGGCCCGCGAGGAAAAATACTTCAAACGAGATTGGCAAAAGATGGACAGGTAAGAAGTGCTAAGGTGCTTACAACGCACGGAATTTTAGAAAGGCCTTGTAGCAAAGCTTGCGATTTTGGACGTGGCTTCCCAAGAAGAGTATGCCGGCGAATACCCTTCTTGTCATACTGCGGGGGGGAATGTTGCCGACAATGGCAAAATCGCTAGAAAATAGTTCTGTTTGCTAATTTTCTAATGAGATGTGTTTATTATTTTATGTCTAAATGTAAAATTATATTTTTCGGAGTAGACGCTACTTGCGTTAGTTAAACTGCGCCATTTTATTATAAAATTGTATTTTAGCTTGGCATGGCGTGGTGACTTGTTATTAATCTTGAAGATCATATTAATTTTAATTTGTATAGAAATTTACTCTACTGGTTTCCATACCAAAAAGTAAGTTTAATTTCTATAAATAGCTTGAATTTATCTAATTAAATTGTATTTGTAGGAATTTTAATATAAGAAACTTGAATTTTAAATAAATTATATTTTTGTTTGGAATTGAGTGTTTCTTTATTCAAAATCCCCGTGGAAGTCACTAGCGAGGCGGTTTCCTCTCCCAACAATCACATTGAACCTGTTCAAAACAGTTTCTGATTTTTTGTTTGCGATGTTTATCATGGATTCCGGGAGTTAATCTTCCTGCATATCCGAGTAGACTTGCTATTATAAAATTACCTACGCTTAAAAGCCGTCGAATTACGTTAAACGTATCTTTTCTACTTAACTTAATTAATGGTGATGTTTTTTCTGCATTTTTGATTAATAACATAACGTTTATTGTTCCTCAACGTCCAACTCGTTACTTTCGCCTTTTATCACTGCAGTTTTATCGTAGTAACTATGCTAAGCTGACCCATTACGAAGAATATGTAAAGACTTTAATGATTTATATAATTGTATTGATTTTTCTTTAAATGTTGATGCTGTTAAACGTAAAATAATACTGTATAATTATGATTTTTGTTGTTATATAGTTTTGTAAATAATTTTTAATTCAAATTTTTTATAGTCTGTAAGGATTTAATCCATAGACTAAATAAATAAATAAAAAAAAAAACCTACTGCATAAATGAATGTAAAATCATAATACAGTAGTTTGATGTGGTTTGTTTTTTTTTTAATGAATATCAATTGTAGTCAAAAATTAAATTTCTTCTACAAATGACTGTTTTTTTCATTTAAAAATAAAAATATTGTATTACAACACAAAATACAAATATTTACAGCAGAAGTTTCCTGAGTATATAAAAACAAAAAACTAAAGAATGGCCCAGTTATAATCTGAACGCACAAAAGTAGTTATAACTTTGTAAATAACAGACACATTTTTATAAATTATACAACAAATTAAAAGTAATGTATTCAGATTTAAGGCAAATCATACAAATAAATTAATATTCTTTGTTACGAATAAAAGAACGGACATGTTTTTTGTCACTCTGGTTCCATTTTTGTAACATTATAACTTCATTTTTTGCTTCTTTATTACTCTTCTTCAATTTATTATTTACATTTGCCCAATATCTTTCGATTGGTCGAAATTGTGGGCAGTTAGGAGAATTCATGTGTTTGTTTTTCGAAACACTGAATGTTGGATTTTCAAAGAAAGTGTGCAAAATTTCTTCACGTCTTTTTGTTTCATGGTCGTCTGTACGAAATACTATTCGAATGACAGACTTGAAAATTATGTCAAATAACGGTATATGTCTTGTCAACAACATATGTAAATGGTTTAAAATTACATACACTGGGGGCGCTGTAGCAACGTTATGAATGCGACCAGATTAAAACTGGGCCATTCTTTAATAAAACTTTAAAAAAAATTTACTTGAGCAAGAATAAAAACTATTTTTTTTTTATATAAATAGAGCATTTTTGGTCTTCAAAGTTTAGTAACGTCATGATGCTGGTTAGGAAAAGCCCCTAGCTTTTTTGATTATTAAGAAGGCAATAAAAAAGCAAAATTGATGACTAATAGGTTTTTTTGCTAAAGCTCTACCTATTATGGAGGCTCTAGCTTTTGGAAGACTTCGGGTTCTGATGAGATCTTTAGCCAAATCGCAAAACTAGTATCAATTTAGCTAATATGTTTATTTTTTTTTTTGCTTTATTTTTGTAAATATACGGAGGTTGCAAGCTCGTTATAAATTGAAAATAACTTTTTCTTTTTAAAATATAATTGTTCGATAACAAAAAATTTAAAAAAAAAAAGTAAAAATATACTCTAAAAATATGTTTTTGTTGAAGCAAGTTCAAAAATATGCTCAAAAATAAGATTTTTTTTCTAAATGCCAAAATATGCAAAAATATCTTTTTAATTGCTAAATAGGTTCTACTAAATGCTATAACAAAATTATGCCATATTTTGTCAATTTTTCCTAAATGGATAAATATCTTATCAATTTGCTAATGTGAAGCACAGGAAAAAAAATACTATTTCTGGTTGCCCTGATCATTAGTATATTTGACCTTAGCAAATATTATACAACATAGGATTTGTAATGATATCAATGATGCTGGTAATGGGTTCCTTTTTTTTTTTTTGTTTAAACTTCCCCACCATTATAACATTTCAACACATAACATTTATAAAACTCATTAGTGTATTTAAATTCCATGTTATTTCTTTTTACATGAACAAAAAAATAAAATTAGTAGAAACAAGACAAGCTGGTTAAATTACAAAAACCCCTAAACATGTTTAAAATTTAACACTACATTATTTTATACATTCTAATGAAATTTATTATTCAATTTACATATTTTGTCTTTAGAAATTACCTTTTTTATCCTTAAACGAAAAACAACACCAAGAAAATGATTGTAAATAAGATAATATCCACTTTCCATTTTAATATCTGTATAACAATCTGTGCATAGTTGTGAGTGTGTAAAAGGAATATCAACCAAGTTAGTGTTAGTATGAGTCATTTCGAATGGATTACAAATGAAATACGCAACCAAAGTAAGAAAAAGTGTAATGGCCAAAAGAAATAGAGCAGCAACACCACAAAATGTCACACACAGCTTGGAAAAAGCGATAAAACTGCTGCTTGTGCTGGAATTTTTTTATAAACACAACACTACTACTACTACTATTGCAATGTGTACCTAAGGTAATACAAATACTTGTAACTGGCACTATGGGACAGTAAAACTTTTTATTTAGAGGAAATATGTGAATTAATACTTAAATTATATGAAGAATATCAAATATTTTCTACACTTTGAGACAAAATATTTCAATTTCGTTTTTTTGCATGACATGAATAATACTTGTGTATATGTTAGCCAATATTTAAGCATTCTTAATACATTAGCATTAATCATTTATTTTAGCGGTTCAACAATTATTGCGGTTTTAATTTGAAAGCAAATTAAAAGTATTAAAATTACAGCTTTTGAGTTGGATTTAATTAAAGATGCATCAATTTATAGATCTCATTGTATTTATCAAATTTTAAAATCACATTTTATATATACTTATTAAAACAACAAAAATTGTAATATATTCCGATCGAAGAAAATGCGTTGGCGCTACGAAATAACCCCCAATGAAATAACACCCAAACGACAAAATGAAATAACCCCCAATGAAATAAATCCCAAAAAAAATGAAATAAGTCCCAACAAAAAAAAAATGAAATAATACCCAAAAGAAATGAAATATTCCCCAAAGGTGAAAATGAAATAACACCCAAAATTTGGGGGTTGTTTCGTAATGAAATAACACCCAAAGGAAGAAATGAAATAACCCCCAATGAAATAAGCTCCAAAGAATGAAATATGTCCCAAATTTTTTTTATTTTTTGTTTTCATATTTTTGATTCTTTGTTACACTGTTCAGTTTTTCTGCGTGGCGGCCTGCGGCCGATCTTAGGGGTTTTCTCCTCCATAGGACGCGGCAGGTGGCTCCGCTGAATACAGTTTTCCTGCGCGCGTCTCATTATCTTCCCTAGTGTGACGCGCGCAGGGAAACTTTATTCAGCTAAGCCACCTGCCGCGTCCCATGGAGGAGAAAACCCCTAAGAGCGGCCGCAGGCCTCCACGCAGAAAAACTAACAAATATTAAAAAAATTTCACTTTTAGCAAAATGAAATATCCCCCAAAAAATATGAAATAACCCCCAAAATAATTGCATATGAAATAATCTCCAAAGAATTTAAATTTTGGGCTTTATTTCATTGGGGGTTGCTTCATAATGAAATAATCTCCAAACCGTAAGATGAAATAATCCACAAAAAAATGAAAAAACACCCAAACAATTTTACACAATTTTTTTTGGGGGTTATTTCATTTTTGGCCGTTGGGGTTATTTCATTGGGGGTTATTTCGTAGCGCCAAATGCGTTTGTTGCTATTTATGGACATATTTGACAATGGAAAAATGTTAATTATAACTACATATGTAGTTTTTTGGATTGTAATACAGTTTTCCAATTTTTAATGTAAATCTCAGTCATTTGTCAAAAAAATTTAATTTTTTCCTAACCTTGTAGTTCATTTAAAAAAACAAACCACATCAAAAAACGTTTTATGATTTTACATTAATATTTTACAGTAGTTTTTGTAATTTAAAAAAGTAAATGTTTGTTTTTTTACTAACATATGTGGTTCATTTTTAATACAATTTTTAATTATTTTTTGAACAGTAACAACAAATGACAAATGTTAGTTGAATTTAATGAAATGTTAGCCTTCCTTTCTTCAAGTTTTGACTACAATTGCTGTCGTCTTTACCTAAGTGTAGTTTTCCCCTTTTTGTGAGTAAATCAACAGCTTTGAGAGTTCTAAATGCATCCAAAAATATTGTGCTACACAGCCAGCAACATTTTTATACTTTTTTGATGGTTCTATGAGTCGGAAATAAATCAAATAATTTTGAAATTTTAAAATTTTATTGTCAAAATTTTTTGGACGTACTTATGAGTCTTCCAAAAAAAAAAAAACATATAACACACAAAATTTTTAAGAAAATTGTTTAATCAAAAAAATGATTCAAAACGGAATTAGAAATGTAATTAAAGTTGAATAATTTGTGAACAATTCAAAAAAGGCTCCAAAAAAGATCGATTTTTGAGCCTCTAAAAGTTGCCATTTCATGTCAGATCATTTGGGATTTATCACTATCTTAAATAAGATAGTTTTGATCCCCCAATTTTGAGATCAATTTTGATCTAACTTAATCCAGTAATATATTTGAGGGATATAAACGGATATCACTGGATATCCCGATTTTGAGATAAACTTGGATAATAATAAATTTCGAACTATATCAAAGGAGATCCGATTTTGTATTTGAGATGTAACTTTTTTTATCGGACGGCCAAAATCTGACCTTGGCTCTTCCGAAGCAAATCATATTTTTCAAGCAGAAACTCTACGAAGACACTTCAAGATTGGCGTTTTTATTTATTCGAAATTCTAAAAAAACATACTTTTATTCTCGACTATCGGTTTTTTAATAAAAAAATATGCAAAAAAATTCATGAATTTTAACATTCGTAGTTTTTTAATATATATATATGTCGGCTCATTATTATTTAAATTGCATTGGAATGGTACACACTTCTACTTTCCTTTGGTGGAATAAAATTGTTCAGCGTCAAGCAGAAATGCATTTTTTTACAATTTCTTTTTAAAATGCATTTTTCTAAAATTTGGACACTCTCAATTTAAAAAAAAATGCATATTTTTATAACATGTTGTTTTTAACATAAAGTAACATTTTCATTTTTTGGTTCCCGGGGTTTAACTATTTTTAATGATTTTTTTTTGCAAAAAGAAAAACTTATAGCTTTTTTTATAGAAAAAACACCAATTAGTTTATTTTTTTTTTTATTTTTCAGATTTACGAGGGCGGATCAATAAGTCCGTGGCTTTTCGAACTTCCCTCGTAGTTATACGAAATTCAACACTGCTCCCATCAAGTACCACATGTTAGTAGACTACTCTAATTTGACTACTGATTTTGAGCAAGTTTCGGCATTTACTTTGCGTTAAACAGCTGTTCAAAACATACGTCCTCGTTGATTTTTTTTAAAAATGGAAAAAACTGAATTTCGAGTGCTCATTAAACATTATTTTTGCGAGAAAAAACGTTAATCAAACCAAGGAAAAACTTGATATGGAGTCTCTGCACCATCGATGTCAATGGTAAAAAAGTGGTTTTCTGACTTTCGCTGTGGTCACACAAGTACAAATGACGCTAAATGTTCTGGACGGCCAATTAAGATCAATACACCCGAAAATGTTTAAAAAAATCCATGATATGGTGTTGGCCGGTCGAAGAGTAAAAGTGCGTGAGATTGTGTGGTTTCGATTTTAAATTTGTTGGGTTTTGAGAAAGCTGTCTGCAAGATGGGCGCCGCGTTTGCTCTCAATTGACCATAAACGTAATCGTGTGACAATTTCAAAGTATTGTTTGGAGTTGTTTAACAGCAATTCAAATGAATTTTTGCGGCGTTTTGTAACTGTGGATGAAACATCGATGCATTACAACACTAAGAGGACCAAGCAGCAGTCTAAACAATGGGTTTCTCCTGGTGAACCGGCTCCAACGATAAAATTATTGATCAAAAAAATGTCTATTTTATGGACCTTGAAAAATCCTATTTTTTGGAAGGGATACAAAAATTAGAGAAAGTTTCAACTAAGTGTATTGAGCTAAAAGAAGATTATGTTAAAAAATATTTTTTTTTACCAAAAAAACTGTGTTTTATTCAAAAAGTCACGGACTTATTGACCCGCCCTCGTATTAATATTGAATTTAAAATTTTTTTTACTTCTCCATTTCAAAAACTATACATTTAATTTTTAAGATTTTTTCTGTATGTGGAAACTAAAGAATCTACTAAAATATTCTGTTTTAAAAATTTAATTTTTTACCCTTTCAAGCCCACGTTTTCTCTCGAAGTTATATTTTTACATGAAAGATACGTGAGCTTGAAAGTGTGGAAAATTATATATTTAAAACATAACATTTTAGTATATTCGTTTATCTTTTAAGTACAGAAAAAAGCTTATAATAAATATATAGTTTTTAAAAGAGTGCCATTTAAAGGCGGCCTTAATACTGAATTCTTCATTTTAATATTTTCTTTTCTAAATGTCTAAATAATAACCTCTTTGCTGGCACATCTTAATGGAAGAAGATTTTAATATTCTGTGCCAACAAAATCGAATACTATTTTCGGATATCCATCAAAATATTTTTTTTATTTTTTGTGAAACTTTTATTTTGCAATAAAATATTTGTTAATGATCGTATTGTAATGAAATGCAATATTAAGCTGTTCTTTGCTATTGTTTTTATTAAAGCACAACAAAATTATATAGGACTAAAAAAATCCCATAATTCCCAAAAATTTAGAAAAGATTCCTAAAATTGGATTTTTTACATTTATTGTTAAAAAAGATATTTAGACTAAATTAGAGTTTAAACTTGAGTATGGAGGGACAACGATAACCAACTGGGAAATATAACTCCCATAAAGCGCAAGTATAATTAGTAGTCTTTCAGAAAAATATAAATACTATATGTGTTCCTGAAGAAACTTTTAATCTGGAGGCAAAAGAGTAGTGATACCTTTTTTTACGTCATCATGTTTGATTTGAAAACTTTTTAAATTTCAAAATCGCTCAATTTTTTAAATTTATAAAATTTCAAATCAAACAGTGCCTAATTATGATGGCGTAAGAACACTTATGAAAATCGAATACAACCGCGCTTACTAAATTTATTTGATTTATGCAACTTTTTTTCTGTCATCGTCATTAGGGACTGTTTGATTTGAAATTTTTTAAATTTAAAAATAGCCGATTTTTTTTAATTTATAAAATTTCAAATCAAACAGACCCTAATTACGAGGATGTAAAAAAGTTATGAAAATCGAATACAACCGCCATTACAAATTTTATTTGATTTTCATAAATTTGTTGACGTTCTCAGAACTAGGGACTTTTTAATTTGAAATTTTTTTAAATTTAATAAATCGCACGAATATAAAAAGACAACATTTACAAAATTGGGTTTTATGAAAATGAAATAACTCCCGCCTTAGTGGGACTTTTTTCATCGTTGTTTTAGTGGGACTATTTTCATATGAAATAACTCCCACCTGCAAAAACGAAATAACTCCCAACAAAAATGAAAAAGTACCACTAAATTGGCAGTTATTTCATATGAAATAACTCCAAATTTTGCATGGAGAGTTTTTTTTTTGGGACTTATTTGTTTTTTGATGTGGGAGTTATTTCATGTCGCCAATTTGTTATTTTAACTTTAGTTATGATTCATCTCAAAGTGCCTTCTAGATGCGCGCTGTAAATTTAACTTGTCTCAGATGAAAATGCTTTAGAAAGCAAAATTTTATTTTGTTTTCTTTCAACACTCTGGTCTGACTTGTATGTAGTTGGTGGCCAAAAATACTTTCAGTAGAAATATCAACGTGAAACTTCTGTCGCGGCTTTATAACAATCTGGCAATGATTTAGTAAAAAAAATGGCAGTGGTTGATACCTCCATACCCACCCTTACCACATCACGCTCAGTGGGTAGAATTGGACTTTTTTTGAGTAAATTTCGATTCCCCCTGTCAGGATTTTAAAATTCATTTCTTTTATGCTTTTAATAAATCGTCAAAAATAGCGAAATTTCCATTTTTTTAATCATTTTGCCATAAAAACTTTAAAACATGTCAAATTTTTTATACATTTGATTCTTTTTGTTAAGATTACAAATAAATGTCTTTTAAAATCGTCCATTAGGACTCGATCTGGAGTTAATGCGATTATTTTTCAAATTTCTATTTATTAAAATTCGTTTAAGCAACAAATTTAGAAAAAAAAATTGTATGCTATTTTAAAAGATACACAATACATACAAAATTCTCAATAATTTTTTTTACAGATCTTTCCTGACAAAAGGATATGTCTGAACATGCTAAATGCATGTTTTAATTACCGTTGGACGCGCTTTAAAAAAATGATAATACTATTATTATACACTTTATCTTTAGTTAAAGTACAAAATTCTTGGAAAAACTAAAAAAAAAATATTTTTTAAAAAGGCTCCAGCTCATCATCATAAAATATACCAAGGTACATTTAAAGGTATGGACAAAAACATATTTTTCTTCTCCATATAAGGTGAGTCGGTCTAATATACATACATACATATGTATATGCATGTAAGTAATTGAGAATTTTATGTTTTGTTCTTAATGTTCCTAATAAAATATTTTGTTTATTTCCAAATTTTTTATGTAATTGAATTTTTTAATATATATTTCGATGGCTTAATATAAAAAAGGCGTAACTCGACTTTTTGTTACTTTACAGGAGGAGGAAAAAACTTAATAAAATCCGTAAAATTTAGATAGAAAAAAAGTTTTAATGCAATTTTTAATAAAAAGAGGCAACACATTTTATTTCTCATTTTAAAAAATTTTCATTTCATTTTTTTTCATTGATATTTTTGAAAAAAAAATTAAGTTAGGGCTTCTTTAAACTGAGTTGAAAATGAGACATATTATTATAATAATAGAAGGAAATAATTCATGGAATTGAAAGGATTAAATCAGAAGTGAACTGTAAATAATTTGTGCTTATAAGACAAGTTATCATAAAAAAAGGCAATCTGCAGGTAAAAACTTTTTCAAAGCCTGTAGGTGGTACAATTTATTTTTTGTGATTGCTATTTTCTCCTTATAAAGTGAATCAGGGATATCTTTAATCGCCGACTTTGATCTATTTGGGAGAAATTCGTAATAGTCAGTTATATTGATCCGGATGGGGCATACGCCAAGGCTCGTAGCATATTTACAGTAAGATCACCAATACATCTGCCTAAAATTTGAAATAGAGGTATGAGTACATACATTTCTAAAACTTTTATAGTAAGCAATATTTTTACCAGGACGAATCGAATAGTATCGTTTAGGGATGTTTTCAAAATTAAGAAAATAGTCGTAATGCAAATGGTGAGCTTGTAGCGGTGCTGGAAATTTATTTGCTTATTTTTAAATTTTCTATCTTTAAGGGAATGGCTTCCATTTGCGTATGTCCATTTATTAACAATTTGTGCAATCGTTATTTGTGTTTCGATACTAAAACGCAGCAATGCATTAGACAATATTACATTGAGGTTTTAGTAAAAACAGCCATCTGAGGGTAATAATTAAGTGGTGGATTTCTGGCGATCGAGTTTGCATCTTCCTCAAGAGTTTAATAATACACGTCGCAAAAACGGAAGCTACTAGACATCCATCTGTTTCATCCCAAACATAATTGTCTGATTCGTGTGTTAAAATATTGTATATTGTGAAATTATGTAGTTGTAGCTTCATTTTATACTATGCAGCACTCGTCTTCAGTTGAGGAATTAATTTTACCACTTCCATACATAAAACTGCACATACCCCGGACTCACCATTTTTATGTCATTATATTTTTCCTCACGCATTTTTTTCATTTTTTCGCTAACTTTTTATAGTCTTCATCTGACAAATTACTAGCTTTATGTGAAACGCACATATCGCACTGATCTTTCCTAGGTTTAAATATGGAATAGTTCGATTCCTTTAATACATAAAGCTGGTAAATTTCCTGATAGGTGGAAAAATCCGATTCAAAATCTAATTTTTGGTGTCATTTGGTCATTTGGTGTCATTGACAGATTTACCTTGTATTACTGTGCCATGGTGAAAACTAATCAAACAAAAAAACGAGTTGGGGCTTTTTCTTTCAAAAATTCTTTGACTTGACTTAGGGCTTTGTTTGAAATCGTTATAAATCTGTTATTTGCAATTATATCCCCCTGCAAATTTGAGGCAAGGTACATCTGACATTTGTCTACTAGAATAAACAAAAAACGCTATTTTGAAAAAAATTGAGTTACGCCTTTTTTATATTAAGCCATCGATTTATATATTTATATATATTTAAAACAATCACAAAAAATTGATTTAAATTTAAGCAAAATAAATTAACTAGAGTCAAAATTTTATACTAAGTCTTTCAGTTTTTTTCAATCTACTAAAGCTACTTCTACCCGACATATTTTTGTCACGCGACATGTCAAAACTAACATGTTAAACATTCCATGTGTAAAAAACATGTGGAAAGTCCTACGACATTTTCTCAATTAGAACATGTTTTGGCGAATGACGGCAAAAAAAAAGAGTAAAGCAAAGTTAAAAGATTTTAAACATAAAACAGCTGGTGTTAGCAAGAGGGGGTTATGTCAGTCGCAATTACATATCGCTCATTTACTTCAAGAACGTCACAACTCAAAAAACATTATTTTTGAGTTAATGACGCAGAATTATTCGTTATATCACGTATCATATTGTGTAAACAATTCGTATTTATATCTTGTATACTCACCTCTTGAGAGAAATTATGACGTTATTTTTTCTTCAAGGTGGGAGTGAATTGAAAACTTTAAACTCGTTTTCTACAAAATCAATATTTTTGAGTTATGACGTTATTGAAATAAATGAGCGATATGTACGTTTGAACATGAAAATTTTGAATCTTATGTAAAACACCCATTTTTACATGTATACAGTTTTACACATGGGTCGCAAATTTGCCATACCGAGTGGCAAAAACATGTCGAGTAGAAGTAGCTTAAAATCCAGCAAAACACTTTTTTGCTTTTAACAAATCGATTTTAATTTGCATTGGACTAAGTGTCAGCAAACAATTTTGCTACAATTACTAATTTTTTACTAAAAAAAAATCACTTCACTGATGTACGACAAAAACGTTTACAGATATTAGCAATTTGTTTAGCAATGAACCTCCCAGCAAAAATTTAGCTAACTGAACTAACTTTTTTGCTAACTTTACGGACTTTTCTGTTTGAGTATACTTGAAATTTATATATACTCAATAATAACTTAGAATTTAACAGTACACTCAAAAAAAAAAGTTTGTCAGCAAAAAATTTTTCTGAGTCAACCAAATTTGTAGATTCAGCAAAAGGTTTGCTAACACTTAGTGGATTATAAATTAAAACACCCTTGCTAAAAACTAATACAATTTTTGTTAAATACTAGTAGACTGAAAAAAACTCAAAAAGCTTGTAGAAAATTTATACTTTAGTTAATTTATTTGCTGAAAATAATAAAACACATTATTGTGATTCTTTTAAAAATAGTTTACAATACGTTACAAAATATAAAAATGTTCATACTAACACATTGAAGACATGAATTAATGTAATATCTAAAAAAATAGAAATAATTATATATAACATAAACAAAATTATTTTTCAACTACTTACATCAATGGTTCTCTAAGTGATGCTATCTTTAATAGAAACGAAAAAATAACAAAATATAACATGTACAACCCTTTTTGCAATAAGAAAAAGGAAACATAAAAATCTACCTATTATATGTGTCTTTGTTTTTCGCTTTATTAATCTCTATAAACATTTAGTTTCCAGTTACACATTTAATCTTTATTCAATTCAAATATTTTATTTTGTCTTATATTTAATTGATAGACAATTACTTTCACAAGCCGGTGACAGTCCAAAATTTAAGTTATTTTCAATCCAAAATTTTGTTTTATGTATGAAAAACAGATACAAAAATCATGCATGGGTGATTTTTTATATGTCTTACTAGAGTTGTACTTTTTAGTATCATTTTCCGCGTCTCTAGTACATCTTGACATGTCGCAACATCTAATTCATTCTGCGCATATCTTTCAATCTGTTTGTCGTCCAAACTATTAATGTGCTAATCAGCACAATTTTTTTAGAAAAATAATTTAGTAAAACATTAGTAAAATATTAGTAAAACACTAGTTCAAAACAGTTAAGTGCTGAATAAGTATAACTAAAATTTTAGCTGAAAACATAATTTTAGCAAAAAATTTTGATCAAAAATAGGATACCTGATTTACAAGATGTTTTACTAATTTTTCTACTAACTAATTTTTTGAGTGTAGTTAGGTGTTCAAAAATCTTACCTCGAAGTGTCACATTTCCAAACATTACCCATTGTCCTTCTATACCCATTGTGTGTATTTTTACTTTAGAAATACCTTAAGGTACCACAGTAAGTGCAAAAATGAAGAAAATACGAAATTTACCTTAAGGATGTAAGTTAATATTTATCTTACATCATGAACACGAGATACATTTATACGAGCTGGTATATTTTACATGTTAGCTCTTGTAGTTTTATTTTTACTTTTTTTTTGTACAACATTTCTCCTTGATATTCCAAAATAAAAGAACCCTGTTTTTCATAATAAATACACTTTTACTTGAAGGCAATGTTGATGATGCTGCTGCTTTTTCTTTTTCAACAACATGAATGTTTTAAAAGATCACAAGTTTATGTTGCAATGTCTGTTTATAAATGGTTGAATGTGTTAGTGTAAGTTTTCAGGGACATTAAATGAAATTGTAAGTAATGTGAGTATTAAAACATTAAATGAATTTGTTTAATTTTACACCTTCATAAGAAAAAAACACACCAGAAAATTAAATTATATTATTTCAGTATAAATTGAAATATATGAAGGAAGAAATAAAAACTTTAATTAAATATTTATAAGGGAGAAAATCTATTAAAATATTTTATAAATTTAAATTGTTTTAGTAGAAATTGCATATTAATTTAAAATGAAATGAAAATTTGTTAAATAAAATTTGTTGTTTTATAATTATTATTACATTTAACTTAAATTGCTCAAATTGTATAATTTTCCCATATTTATTATACAAATGTCATAAGTTTGTAATTACTTTAACCCTTTCACTATCGACTATTTGTTTGTGGGTATATTAATATTTCGTCTTCTGATTTTTGTTTGTCTCATTGCATTTCATTTTATTTATTTAGTCTCTGGGGCCCTCAAATTAAAAAAAAAAAAAAACGTTTACATATGTGCCCCCTCCTCCACTTACCTACCAAAAAAGTCCATTTTGACCACTAAAACATTCGACTCACCAAAAACTATTTGGTTAGCTTTGTTCTGTTTTTTAGATTAAGCTACGTGCCAAATTTCGAGATTCTGGCTTTGTCAGTCTACGAGATACACCAAACGCCCATTTTTCAAAGATAAAGGTTGATTAAAAAAAATCTGAAATATCGGCACTATATATGCATATATAATAAGTGTTTTTCAATGACAAATATCCTAATGAATATATTTAAACAAAAATATCAACTTTTATTTCATTGAAAATTTTTTTATATTGTTTTAAAAACGTGTACACTGTAGTGTACAAGGGTAATGAAAGGGTTAAATGCAGGGACCGTAACGGTTATAAGTGATATCAAAAAAGTTCCTTTATAATAGTTATTTTGTGGCTTAAAAAAAAAAAAAAAAACCTCCAAAACAGATGAAACTCTTAAGAAGAGAGTTTTATTTCGCCTTCATTAAATAAAACTCTTTTGAGGAGTTTTATTTTTTCATCTAAAATAAAACTCATTTGAGGAGTTTTATTTTAAAACTCATTTGATGAGTTTTATTTTTTCAGCCAGAGAATAAAACTTATTTTATGTAAATTGACATGTAAAGCTTGCCCCTTGCCAGATCATTACAATTTGTAAGGTATTGTAATCTAATCACTTGCATTGCAATTAAAAAATCGTCCTTGAAATGAAAACATGTGGGTTTTTAATTTGTTTTTGTTTGATTCCTATCATTAAATGGTTGTTATTTTATTTCTTATATATGTAGATAGGGAACAAGAAAGCGAAGGAAGTGATAATAAGGATGAAAAAAAGCTTTCTATGAAATCGACAATTTTTCTCCAAGGCCCTTATCGATTGATAAACCTCTTTTTGAGTTTTGGGAGGCTAAAAGAATACACTATCCTATATACATTGGCAAAAACTATACTGTGTGTAAGCATGGAAAAAGCATTCTCTGCTCTTAAATTGGTATTGAGCGACCTGCGTTCAAATCTTTCCGCAGAAAATTTAGAAAAAGTTCTGTTCGTTAAATTAAACAAATAAATTACTACACACATTATAGCAAATAAAGTCAATAAAAAAGAAGAAAATAAACAAAATGAGTTTTATTTTGACGGAAAAAATAAAACTCCTTAAATGAGTTTCAAAATAAAACTCCTCAAATGAGCTTTATTTTCTGACGGGAAAAATAAAACTCCTCAAAAGAGTTTTATTTCAGACGGAAAAGATAAAACTCCTCAAAAGAGCTTTATTTAATGAAGGCGAAATAAAACTCTCTTCTTAATAGTTTCATCCGATCTTTTATTTTTTCGTTGAAAAATAACTCTTAACTGTGGAGTTGAGATCGTTTTCTTAAGATCACAATAGATTCTGAAATTGCACATCTATACAAATCGATATAAAATGGTTATATTCATTTAAATTTTAAACTACACAGAAAAAACTAAAAACGGGTTTCAATTAAAAAATTTATTGAATCAATTAATATTTTAATTGATTTGCATCTATCATGGCAATTATGCTATCAATTAAACCTTTTATTAAAATTAAGAAGGAAAAAAAAGTTATAAATAACTTTTTCAAAAAAAAAAAAAATAAGATACTCACAAAAAAGTGTGTGATCTATACGTTGGCATGTGTGGTTTTTTGCAATGCTCAGTATGTTCGTGTGTGTGATTGTTTTGTTTGTAAACTTCAAATGTATTTGGTATTTTATACTGAAAATTTTCTATTTATGCATAAAATAAAATTTGTATTTATATATTTAAAAGTCAATTAAAATATTAATTGATTCAATTAAATTTTTGTATAAAAACAAATTAAATTCAAATCAAATCTTTAATTAGATATTTTAGGTTGATATTTTTTTTTTGTGTATGTACTAAAAAAATGTGTATATAAAACAGTTATTAAAAAATCTGTATAGAAATTAATTAATATTAGTTATACGCACTGTGAGATCACTATTTGAAGTAAATATAAATCATACGTATATGTATATATGGAGTGATTAATTTAGACCAGAGATGCCCAAGGTAGTAGTATTGGTGAGAGTGACGAAATAACACTGGAAGAAAACAATTTGCTATTCATTTTATTTAGTCGTCAACGAGATTGCGACGAAAGAACATGTGTGGCGGGTGTGATATATTTCGAAATAAAAGATTCTTCGAAGTGTTTATAAATTTTCCCTCAATTAATCATTGTTCAATTTGCAATTAAAAAGTAATGAAATCTTCTATGTTGATACTCTTATTGTAGTTACGCAATAAAAGTATATTTCCAACTTTTTAAAGATTTTCTCCTTGTCGTAAATAACAGAAGTTTTCGGAAAGTCCGAAAAGTCTTTAGAATCAATTTGAGCTGCAAGTAAAAATAGCTGAGTTTTAAAATCTGAAAGAATTTTAAACATATCCGAAATATTATTATCTTTTCCCTGCAGCTTCAAATTCAACTCATTCAAAATGTTACAAATGTCTGTTAAAAACACCATGTGTAAAATAAATTGATAATCTTTTAAATATTCTTTCTGCAAGCGTAGTTTGTCTCTCCCACTCAACATGCTGATTTCCTATTGGTTGATTGATGATCAAAAAAAAGAGCGTAAGTATACGTGTGAGTTTAATTTGCTGATATCAGCCACTACTGGGCATCTCTGATTTAGACATATGTATTAACACTAGAGGTGTTGAAAAGAATCAAAGTGGATTCTAAAGTTAACGAATGGTCTAATTTGGTTCCTTTGTATGTATATAAAAATATTTAATATGAAGTTTGGTGCCGATTGTATACAAAATCGGAAATCGATTGGAAATTTAAACTGTGTTTTGTATAGGGAAAAACATTTTTTTATTGTCGTAACAGTTTTTATTCTAAATAATTTTTTTTTTTTTAAAGAGAAGCATCCCTCAGGAAATTCTTCCTATTAATTAATGTGTTGCTTTCTTTGTTGCTAAGTCTTAGAACAGTTGTTGCTCGCCACCTGATGTAGAGTTGGCGAATTTATTGAAGCTTTTTGTTTCATAGCCCTGATTCATTATTTTACTTCATTAGGGTTAAGTGCTATGGGAACACCGATACATATATGTGATAGAAAATTCATACAAAATATTTTTCTAAATTGATGTTGTCGTCACCGGGTTTGGATTACTATACTTGAAGGATATGACGTGCAAAGTTTTACGTTGAAAAGTCTTCACCTTAAAAATTGGTGGTCATCTAAAATTCGAAAAATTAAAAAAAACGACTTGAAACTTGCAAGAGTTTTTTCATTCATTCCGTTTTCTCTGTAATAGTTTTTAGCTTTCAAATCCAAACCAATACAAAATATAGTCACTAGACTTGGAGGATATATCCACAAAAAAAAATTTTTTGATATCGCTGCTGGGTGAAAGTTGCATGGTGAAACCAAAATTTTCCGAATTTTGAACTTTTTGAAGATTTTAAATAGGGTTTTTGCGCCGTTTAATAAAACTGAGTTTTAAGCGCAGAATTATAAAAACGGCGTAATTTTATAAAGTTAGAGGTATATCAAGTTGGCGTCAGCGCACCAATAACGTATCAGGGACATCACAAACTTAAAAGAAATAAGCGTAAATTTTTTTGAAAATGTATCTTTTTTGCGTCTGACAATCTGAATTGTCTTTTTAGTTGGCTAGTGTATTGCGTGTTGTGAGTAACTTCATAAAGTACACCTCCCAGGCGAAAACGCACTTTAAAATTTTTAAACGCAAAAATTTATGAACTTTTGAAATTTTTTGCAAAAAAAACAATTTTTTTTCTATATCAAAACATGGCATGGGAATATGTTTAGGTATCTAAATAGATTCTTCGCGACGGACTAAACTGATAAAGTGCAAAAAAAAATAATTTTTTTCAATCCTGTCGCGTGCAGCGGCAGTTATTTCCAAACACATTTTGCTTTGTGACAACTAAAGCGCTGTATCAATTCCGCTCAAACGTACATCGAATGGAAGACTTTACTGAGCCTGATACTAAAATCGAAAACGCACCAAAAAATTTTAAGGATTTAAAATTTTATGGAGGAAACAAAATGTTTCTTACCTTAAAAAGCATCCTAGTATGAAATATTTGATTTTGAAAATTTAAAAGAATTATTTTTGAATTCGGGTTAATAAGTAACCCAGAATCCCAAGAAGTATTTTATAATCGGTCCAATATTAATATTTGCAAAAAAAAACGCGTTTTTTTTTGAACCCCTAGAAAGTGAGACTATATTTTTAAACAATATTCACGAGGGCCACCTTAACAAATTTCAACAAAATAATTAAAACATACTACCGCGAAAACCGCCAGATGCAATGACATCTTTAAGAACTTGCTTTATTATAAAAACTCTATGATCATAGTAGTCTTTGCTGAATGCTTCTAAGAATAAATATTTGAGTTTCAATTCAGTTTATTTTATTTATGTGCGTGAACAGTTGTGAACAAAATTAGTAAAATGGTTTCAGATTATACGTTAAAAAAAACGTGAAATTTGTAAAAAGAAAACTGAGAAGCGAAACAAATTAACCGATAAAAGACGCGAATATAGCCAAGACAAGACAAGAAAGTAAGTTAGGTATTCGGTTTTAAATAACAATAATAATAATAATAACAAAAACAATGCCATCAAAACAAAAAATTGCGGATTAAAAAAATGGAAAACGGCTTAGAATTTATCACTGGAACCCAAGATTTTTTTTTTTTTTTTTTTTTTTTTTTTTTTAGTTTATTAATTTATTTACAAAAAGTTTATTATAAAATTAAGTTTGCCTCAGCGTCATATGACATTGTTGAGGCGAGTTGGCATTAAATTTTATCAAGTAATAAATTAATAACATTCAAATTTCATTTAAAGTTTACATTAATTTTTTTTTTTTTTTTTTTTTTTTTTTTTATATAAAATTATAACATTAAAAGCATTTCCAAATTGTTTAACAAATGCTCTTTTAAAGAGGATTTAAAAGCTGAAATTCTTGAAATATTTCTTAGATTTTGCGGTAAGTTATTATACTCCATGCACCCAATATATTCGATTCTCTGCTTTGTGGTTTCGAGTCTACATCTTGTCACTCTTAAATTTGAGCTATTTCGTGTGTTGATGGCTGTTTGATTTATTCCAAAAGATATAGTGTTGTGGCCAATATTCTGCAATGCTTTAAATATAAACACTAGCAATTGCTTTTTATAAAGCCCATATATAGGTAAAATATTTTTTGAAACATTTTTGTATAATGAAAGTGGGGAATACATTATTAGTAAATTATAAACCGTTTTTAATGCTTTGTTTTGTACTCTTTGCAAAGCTTTAAGTTCTGTATTATTTTTAGAACCATATACCAATACTAGATAATTCAAATGGCTTTGAATTAATGATTGATAAAGTAGTAGTTTGTTTTTTCATTAAATTTATTTTTAAATTTGTACAACAATCCAATAACTGGAGATATTCTCGATTTCAAATTTTGAATGTGCATATTCCACGACAAATTATTTTGTAATTCCACTCCCAAATACCTTATCGACTGACTTTCAAACACTTCTTCACCATCCACATATATACTAAAACTACCAGCGTTGTAATTTAGGTAGGGTTTAAATCTTAGAACTTTAGTTTTCTTCGTATTTATAACCAATTTGTTTAGCCTCGAATATTCAAAAATTAATGCTGCATCTCTTTCCATGTATGCTTTTAATGCAGTTTCATGTTTATATGGATAAAACAAGGATATATCATCAGCATACATATAAATCTTTCCGGAAAGTCCAAGATTTATGATATCATTCACATAAATTGTAAACAAAAGTGGACCCAAAACACTGCCTTGCGGCACACCATGCTCAACATCACCAAGAAAACTTTGACTGCTATTTATTTCAACGAATTGCTTTCTATTTGTTAAATAACTCTTAAAAAGATTCAACTCTCTACCCACGATTCCATAATATTCCAATTTTTGTAACATTATGTTATGATCTACGAGTTCAAAGGCTTTAGAAAAGTCATAGAAAATACCTGCCACAGCTTTAAATCCTTGATCCAACCCTTTGCATATATAGTTAACAACATTTACCACTGCATTCTCAGTTCCACTTCCTTTTCTGAAACCATACTGACATTCATAAATTAGTTGTTATTTTCAAAGTACGTTAGCACTTGTTGATGAATTATTTTCTCAAAAATGTTGTCAATTATGGATAATAACGCAATAGGTCTATATTTCTCTTCGACATTAGCATTTACTTCCTTCGGCAATGGGACAACTTTTGAATTTTTTAAAATATATGGATATTCTGAAGTTTCTACAATACTCTGAAAATATTAAATAAATGCGGTGCAATTTCTTGACTGCACTTTAAAAATATCTTTGGGGACAAGTTATCATGACCAGAGCTTTTGGTTACGGATAGATTTGAAATTATTTGTAAAATTCCTTCGATCGTTGTAACATTAAAATGGAATCTGCTATTATGACGGCTTATGTTTCTAAGATTGTTAAACGAGTCTGTGGGGTAAGTAATAATGTTTTCTTTCATAGTTTTAGGAATTTGCAGAAAATATTGATTTAGACGTGCACATTTTATTGCATCATCATTTATAAGTTCACCAAAAGAATTTTTTAAGTTAATTTGATTTTTTATGCTCCTTCCTAAGCTTTGGTTTAAAAATCTCCAACATTTCTTGGGATCCTGTTGAATATTACAGATATTATCATGATAATAATTATTCATCGACTCTCGGCATGCACTTTTTATTACTTTGCTTATTCTTTTTAATCTGTTATGTAGATCAACATTACCCGGTCTTCTTCTTCTTTGTTTTAAAATATTTCTTTTTAATAAAATCAGATTTTGAAGATCTTTGTTCATCCAAGGCGCTATTTCATTTTTTAATAACTTTTTGATGATTTTACAACAGTAGAATTAGTATTAGCATCAGACAGGTATTTTATTAAATTTGCTGTATCATTCGATGGATTACCAGAGTTCTGAATTAAAACATTATTTTTGGAGATATTCCTTAAATTTGTTATAATCACAAATTTTCTGAATAACTTCAACAGAATTACAGGACCGGACATTATTTTTTGTCTTACAAGATATCATATTATGATCTGATAAATCGGATTCAATAACATCAACAAAAAGTGTATTAAAAAAATTACTGAAGACATTGTCAATAGACGTCCCAGACATTGGTCGAGTCACTAGCGTATGACAACTTTTAAAATCATAAGATTCAAGTAAATTAGAAAACCCACACGAAGAATTCATTAAAAAGTCAATATTGGAGTCTCCCACAATAATACAGGAATTACGACCATATAAGCTTATTAAATTCTCTATAATACTGAAAAAATTATTGATATCACATTTTTGAGATCTGTAAAACGATATTATTTTAAGCGGCCTTCCATTGATTTTTAAATTATCTAATGATAATACAATTTTCTCACAAAACTGTTTACTCTCACATACTTCTATACTGTATTGTAAGTTGTCGCGTATATAACAGAAGTGCCTCCGTAACCATCTGATCTGCAACAATGTACACATTCATAACCAGGAATTTGGTAAATTTGAGCTAAATCTGCATCAAACCACGTCTCTTGAATCGCAATTATATTGGGTAATTGTGGAAATCCAGAAATAAGCGTTTTGAACTGATTGAACTTATCAATTGAAGAAATGCTTCTAACGTTTAAAAGATAAAATATTTAAATATGAAAATCTTACTGTTTTTAAATAATTTACAAAATTTTCAAAATCAGAAAAATATTGGTTGTTATTCATAAAAGGAAAAGAAAATATTTATTTAATACAAAATTTAAAAGGTTCATACTCAATTTTAAGCTGGAGACATAAATTCTGCTCCGTTATCATCATCTGATTCATCTACGGCATTTGGATTTCTAATTACTGATCTACGTTTAGATTTAACAGTTGCAGCTTCAGTCATAATTTGGTCTACATCATCTTCATTTTTTATCAGTCTCGGTTTTGAAATTTCATTTCTCTTTACATATACTCTAGTACCAACTGTATAAACTGAACTATCCAATTGATTTTAAATCTTTAGCATGATTAAAAAGGCTTAGAGTTTCTTTGCTCAAATAGTCGTTAACATAAACACTTTTGGTTGCTTCATTTTCTTTCAACTTAGCTTTTGACATCATTAGAGAATCCTTAGCACGCTTACTGTTGAATTTTACGACCATTGTTCTTTTATTATCATCCTGGTTACCACTTCTTTGTTTGAAAAAATAAGCATCTTCTATATTTTCTTCGTTTAAATTTATTCCAACTTTTTCAGAAATATCCATAACAGCTTCAACAGCAGTTGAGTCTTTTTTTACTTTAACACCTCTTATTATGCAATCGTTTTTGACCCTTTGATCATTTAAAATCTTAACTGATGTTTTTAATGTCGTTATTTCATTTTTCAAAACACGATTTTCTTTTTGCACTGCATCAAGCTTTTTGTTGTTTATGGCAATACCTTTTAATAATTCATCATATTGTTTCGACATGAACTCAATTGCCTCAGTTATTGAAGTCAGCTGATCCAGCTTGCTGAGTTTTGTTTTGATTTCTTTTAACTCCCCCTTCACTGATCCATCGCTGTTATCATCACACAAATGACAAACATACTGCTCAGTTTCGTTTTCAAGTAGATATTCATACTGACGTTTATCAAGTTTTGTACACAGAGAGTGAAAGATTTTGGCGCATTTGTCGCACTCAATGTTTTCTTCCTTGTCTTCTTTCACCTCCATTCTACATTGGCCACAAATTTTTTTGAAATTTCCAACACTACGACGACTTTTTGTAGCCATACTTTAATAAATTTCAATGGCTTAGTACTTGCTTGTATTAATGTTTATAAAATCTGTGTGTACAACACTAGAAAATAATTGTTTTTTAATAAAATTAATTATCACTTCACAGAGGTTTTTTTTTGACGTTTAAAACTCTAGGGTTTAAACATCAAAAAAACGTTGGTTACAGCTTCCAATTTGTAGTACAATTTTACAAATTTTCAAAGGTAACAAATCAAAATAGCAACAAATCATTAGTGGTAAAGTTTAAATGGTTATATCTCTTAAACCATTAGCGATAGGTAAATAGTTTTTTTCCCAAAATATTACAAATTATGTCTTATACTAGCCGTAATTTTGTAAAATGTTTAACAATTTGAAATAAATTTTTGTATGCATACACAATCAAAAAAAATTTTTTTATTTTTTTTTTTTTTTTCAGTGTACTTTAAAAATTATTGAAGCTTTTACACATATTTTTGTGTGCTAAGAAAGCCCTTAAGGGGTGTTATCCACACGCGTTATCCTTTTTCAATTTTAACAAAAACTGTAATTTTAATATTTTTTTTAATTTTTAACTTAAAACCGCAATAAAGTTTGCGCCGTTTAATAAAATGATTAACGCGAACGGATTTCACATGCTCAAATATCGGCTTATACACACACAAATCGACATTGATGTCAGACAAACAAAAAAAAACTTGAAAAAAAAATGTCTAGGTGCTGTAAATTTTTGAAGTTGCCCATATAAAATTCCGCAGTATCTCCTTTATAAAGTTCAAGTTTGCCAAAATAGTTAGCACAGTAGTTGCACACATTATGTCATCGTATTTCAAATCAAATTTCTTAATCCAATAAAATCTTTTTTTCAAAAATTGCTAATTTACGATTTTAAATATTTTATGCCAACAAATTAGCCATGCTAATACCAAAAAACACAATTAATGAGTTCACTTAAAAACAAAAAGCGGGTTTCAATTAAAAAATTAATTAAACCAATTATTATTTTAATTGATTTTGCACCTATCACGGCAAAGATAATAGCAATTAAAAGTTTTATTGAATTTATCTTAACAGGTGGTACAAGGGCTGGCAACTAGTGTTTTCCCAATCTCAAAATGATATCATCATTTTCTTCAAAAAGTGTCGGAAAAGCACAAAATTCCCAACGCTGGAGAAAAGTTGGCAAAACCATAAAATAGGTGCTCTAAAAATAGATTTTTCAAAATAAAATTACAAAAAAGTTCATTAATAATGTTTTTGATCTTGCCTGGAATCGAACCCTGGCAGCCAGATTAGCAGCCGACAGCTCTAACCACAGAGCTAACAAGACATAAAATAATTTATAACCTTAAACGTTAGTGAATAACTGCTGGGCAACCGATGGTTGCACATATATGCTAGCATTGGCATAATGTTTGCTGAACACAACTTGCCAACGTTGGGGAAAAAAAAGTTGGTATTAAAAGAGCTTTTCCAGACACAAAAAAATTAATTTTATGTATAAAAAAATATTAAAAATCATAATCAAAATCACAAAGAAATTAATAGCTGGGACAGGGATAGAACTTGAAACCTTCTGACTACAAATGTTTGCATAGTATTCTCAGCCAATTCAATTCTAGTGTTTTTTTTTCTAGACCACTGAAATTATTGTAAAACAAATACTGGGAAAACGCTCTTTGGAAAAACTGATAAAGCGTTCCAAACAAGTGTTCTACTATTAATTGAATTCCAATTCCACTGTTAGCCAGTTGCATGACAGTGCTTGAGTTTTTGTACCACTGACATTTTATGACTGGGTATCTACAAAAAAAAATATGATACACAGAAAAAAGTGTGTTTGGATATGTGTTTTTAGTACATTGTATATGTTTGTTTGGTGATGCTGTGTTTGAGCAAATAATGGGTAAGGTAATGTATCGCCATAGGTCTCCACGCATAACAATACAATTGACTTCACTGATGAATTTTACAGGCGATGAGCCTAAAAGTAATGGGTGGAGTCATTACCTAGTAGGGGGTAAAGTAACTGGTTACTTATATGGTTACCGGGTTCGGAAAAGTAATGTGCCTATAAATAGATTTTCAATAAAAAAAAATTATAAAAAAACTATTACTAATATTTTTTTTTTCATTAAATAAATAAAGTGGTCGCGTTGAGATTCGATCCTGCAAGTCTCTGGTTGATAAGCGAGAAGTCTACCAACTGAGCTATCGTCACACATAATAATAGGTTGCATAAAATGTAAATAAATTGTTGTGCGAGTTTTCGTTTGTGGTTTTTAAAATATATACCTTACCCTCATGCTTACAAAAAGTATAGATTTTCAAAAAGATACTTTAATTATTACTTACGTTTGTATTTCATGCATTATGTAATTGATGCTTGGTAAATCATTCTTTTATGTTTCGAAATAATGTAAACGGCACTGAAGTAGCAGTGCAAGGTAACACATGAGTGTCCTAATATTGGTAACTCCTTACTTTATGATTTCAAAATAATGTTGCAGGTAAGGAGTATTATTACAAAGTAATGCCTATAACTAGTGTCCGACCGAACAGTTCGGCCAAAAAATCTATATTTTGTCGGTTTTTGATATCTAGAGGCAATGATGACACATTTTGGTATTGGAAACATGCTTGTTGAGCCGATTTAATTCGATTTTGTGTATAAAATTAAAGAGAAAAGCCGAAGTTTAGCTATAAAGTTAAAAGTTCGGCCGCCGAACTATTTTCAATTTGGCCGAACTTTCTGAGGCCGAACAGTGAATACATTGCTTAACTACAGACTTTTTTCAAATTTGACACTCAAAATAGCATCTAATCAGCCCCATAAACATTTTTCCATCCGCCAAATTTAGTCCATAATGCTTTAAAATACCGAATACAGACAAATGCATTTTCTGGCCGAACTGTTCGGTCGGACACTACCTATAACCCATTGCCGGCAACTATTTTTTGCAAATAATAATGCAGGTAAGGAGTACACATAACAAGGTTATGTATTACTTTATCGCACCCATTACCAAAGTTTTCCCAGGATACTACAAGTGGATTTGGCTTTTATGCTAAAACATTTATATTTAACCTGTGCGCCCCGGTAGGCTAGTTGGTAGCGTGCTGGCTTATCAGTGCGGGTGTCGTGGGTTCGATTCCCACCAGAGGCACTGGTCTGTTTCGCTACAATCGCCGAAGGACATAGTAGCTAGTGCTCGGTTAGGGTAATAGTATATAATTTATAATTATATGATTATTAATTAATAAAAAAAAAAAAAAATTTATTTAACCATACAGTTTACAAAAAATAATTTCAGAATTATGTCTGAAACAAAATATGTATTTATATATTTGAAAGTCAATTAAAATATTAATTGATATCAGTAATTATAATTTGAATTTCTTTCATGACAATCTTGGGGACGTAAGTGACGAACACGGGGAGAGATTTCACCAACAAATTAACACCATTGAGCGGCGCTATCAAGGATATTATGGAGACTATGTATGGTTTATCACTAGAGAAACGGATCCCAAAAGCAACCGAAGACAATGCAAGAGCCACAACTATTTCTAACACACAAAAATGTCAAGAATGTATTGCAAGCGTTTAAACCCAATAAATTGTCGAAAAAATAAAATGTTCGGAAAATATGAGATTTAGATATATTCACTCAATTGCTTATAACTTTGTCATTTTTCGGTCGATTTTCTTCTGGTTGGTCTTAGTTCTTACGCAAAAGTATCATCTTTACGTACATGAAGAGAAACCAGACGTTTTTTTAACGATTTTTTTATGTGCCTTATTTTCATCGATCTATTTTGAACCACTTTACCAATAAAAGATCCGATTATACATATTTGTTCGTCATCTGAATACTTTGCATTTGTTTACCAAGAATGACCCAATCGGACATTTCTAGCTCGAGATGTCATTTTTCAAGTGAAAAAAGGTCGAAAAAATTACAATATCTCAACAACAAACTGTTCCATAAAAAAAAAATTAACCTTAATTTTCTAATTCAGCGGGAGAAAATACATAAGGAAATCTATCTCTCATCAAATGTACATGAAAAAATTTCATTTTGTAAACTAGTGTTATTTGCTACAAAAAAAATTAATTCAAATCAAGTTTTAAATTAAATATTTTAGGTTGACTTTTTCTCCGTGTTCATTAAAAAAAAATATGTTGCAGTAACGAATTTCAAAATACGTTTAAGATATGTGCTCAAATTTCGCGGTGAAGTGGTATTTGGCACATTAGTGGACTAGTTTTTAACCGATATGGGATTTTTATACCATTTTGAAAACATTATTTTGTCTTTATATTGATTAATTTATAATATAGAATAAAAACTATTACGACATTAAAATTTTGTTGAAAAAATCTGAAAAAAGTAACATTTTCCCAATACCAAACACAGTTTCAATTTTCAATAGATTTCAGCCTTGACTTCACTTTCTCCAAGTGGCACCAAACTTCATATTAAATGTTTAATATATAAATGAACCAAATTAGACCACTCTTTGACTTAGCAACTAGCTTATGGGTAGAGCGCCAGCTTGGCATGACCAAGTTCGTATATTCAAACCCCAGGTCAGCCACAAACTTTTTTTTTATTAAAAATTAAATAAAAACAAGTGAAAAAGAACAATCCTTTTCATTGGTTTAAATTTACATTGATTCCTAGAAAAATAGTAAAATCCAAATAACTGGTTGCGGAACAACTTATACTGTATTATAACAGGTTCCAATTTCTGTTCAACAACTGGTTACTTTTATATGGAGTTTGTCCTATTTACAAAAGGTTCTTTACCTCCAAACAAGAGCAAGTTGCTTTAGAACTGGTTTTAGCACCCGTTTCTATAACTGGTAAAAACTTATAAATGCAGTTAGAACAACGATATTTATATTAGATTTATGAATATTTTGGGTGTTGTAACTAATGGCGTTTTCTTTTCTGGCAAAAATGTCACATTTTTTTTTGCACTTTGCCCTCAAATTACCTTTTTGTGTTCTTTTCTAAAATAAGATAAACACTCTGAGAGGGTGCGGTGTTTCTTTCTGAAAATGTTGCCTTATAAAAGGCAAAAAATGCAACATTTTTCTACCCTCAAAAATTTACAGGGTTGGATGTTGCCCTGTTTTTTTTGGTTTATCAATCTCATGTGTATATATTGCAAAGTTTTTGTCGAGAAAACTCTCACCTTGGTAGCAGAGTGGTAGTGTGCTGGCTTCTGACACAGAAGATCCCGAGTTCGAACCCATATTGGTATCACATTTTTTTATTTATTTTTTTTGTTAAATTTAATTTACGATTTTTTTTAATTTGTTTTTGCTATTTTTTTAATTTTTCATTTTGGAAGTATTTAATAATTTTTTTAATCTGATATTCGCTCACAAACAAAATTATAAAAAAAATTTAATTGAAAAAAAATGTATGGAGGTAAATCCAAATTTTTTAAATAATTAAAAAAAAAAACAAAAATTAATTATTAAAAAAAAACATTAAATTTAAATTTAAAGTTTGCTGGGATTCGAACCCGAACCTTAACAACACTAAAAACAGATTTCTTTAAATAAATGTAATATGTGATGAAATTGTGTTCTATTCTGATTGTAAAATGCTTCATTTTAATGGGGCGAGGGCAAAATTTGAAAAACGTTGCACATTAAGAAGGCAACACTTTTTTCCAGAAAAGAAATCACCATAAATGTTTGTAGAATTAACCGAACTTTGTTGTGAAAAAGAATGTTAAGTTGTGCCAACCGTCGGAAATTCGTAATTACGGAATTTGAGATCGTAGTAACCGAATTTCAGTTATCAAATTTCAGTTTTTTCTCTGTGTAGTGTTTCTATTACTCGGTTTTTCTCACTATTTTTGCTGGGAATTTGTGTTACCCATTTTTATATATAAAATATAATTTAAATGGTTTAAATATCATGGCTCATGAAACACAATCCAGTATACGTATCGGTTTTACTTACATTTTAGTGTCAGAGGGAGTCATATTGCTTGCATTTTTTTGACTGGTGCCCGAAGATGTAAAATTTTTGCCCAAAATTGTTCTGAGACTACATAAATATATTATTAAGAAAATCATTATTTGTGTGCACCCTTCAAATTTTTTTTCCGGCGAAGCGTGATATTTGATTAAATTCGTAAAAATCTCTGCCCATATTTTAAGGATTTTGTTTGTTAAGCGCATTATGATATACTCCTGCAATATAATGTGTTAATTTCGTAATTGAAATTTGTGTTCAAAGTTTTGTTGAATAGCACTTAACAAACTGCATAAACTTGTTTTTTTATTTTTGTCAAACATAACTACGAGCACAAAGTTTGTTAGAAAAACTTTTCTTTTTTATATAAATTGCAGTCACCAGATTTCAAACATTTTAAAACGAATTTCTATATTTTTTTCCACAAAAAAAAAACTTTTTGTATTTCAACACAAATTTATTTTGTTTTAGAAATTTAAAGAAACCCGCACGATTTGTTGTAGCAACAATACCGCAGAAAAGGGAACAGTCCCTTAAGTGTCATAATAATCTATGCTAAAATTATGAAAAAAGTGTCAAATACTACGAAATATTTTGTAAAATGAACAAATATTCGTGTATTTTACGAAAGTTTTTGTTATTTTGACATTTTTTTCGTATTTTTATATATGGATTATTTGGAGTGTAGATTATAATTATTTGAAAACTGCATTTATAAAAAACTGCGAAATAAGGGCTGAATGTGAAAAAAAGCGATATACTATCACAAATTTGCTATAAAACGTATCTGCTGTTTCATCCCATAATAATATATATATTAAACTACCCAGGCAGAAAAATACAATTGGCACAGTGTTGGCAAAAGCGTCGCCGATGGTCGGTTATGCGTTAACAGAACGTGGGATTAACAATCTTGACAGTATTGTCCTGTTACCCGGTTGATAACAGTGGCCAACCGTTGGTTTGGACGAACTTTCCACCGTTGGCATAACGCTGGTAATTCAAAAAATTTAGTGCTTTTAAAATAGCTTAAATTAATTTTGAGAAATGTGTATAATAAAACACATTTAAAAAGCAGCAACACAGTTCGGTCTTAGTATCATACATCACATTTAAAAGTGTGAAATATTCTAATTCGGTTGTAATATTGGTAAAAACAATATTGGCAAAAAATGTTGCGGGTAATACTGGCAAAACACATGCTTTGCAAACAAAATAGTGTTTTCCTAGTGCAATATTAGTTGTACCTTTGGTAATTTCTAAGACGGTGGGTTTTTAAAAAAGATCAGTGCTTTGCCAGTACTATTTTTTTTTGGTATGGTTGGCAAGTGCTACCTGGGTATTTAATGTTTAAAATTTTTTAATTGCGAATTTTTTATATATTGTTTGCGAATAACAATTACCAAGGACAATATCTGTAGTAATATTAATGTTACAAATTGATCCACCAAAATTTAAATTTTTCCGCTAACTCACGCTTTATCTTGTCTTTTGCGGTTTTTGCAAACTTTATCGCTGAATTAACTATCGACCTTAACAAATGTAAAAAAAATTATAAAAGTTCTTTTATATGTTAAACCGTATGAAAATTCGCGGTTTGTTAAAAAAAAAAATGTTATGACATCATAACTTTCCAGGATGACCCCCATTATCCAATTTTAATTTTATACCTGCCATATCAAATATTTGACAAATCCCGAAATTTACAAAATAGCGGATTTGATTTTAAGATCAAATCTAATTTTAACATAATGTTACTAACGGTTTGACCTCGGTAATTTTAATTCAAAAACTTATGTATAAAAAATTAGCATATTAAGAAAATTGCACAAAAATAGCTATAGTTTTATAAATTTATTTATAAGAGTATGTAAGCTTCATTAAATTCGCCAACTCTACATTAGGTGGCGAGCACCAACTGTTCTAAGACTTATCTACTCGGTGCAATTACAGTGTTGCCATGTTTGAAGTGCTTCATCTTTCACCACATTTCATCTCTCCACTATCCCCTTTCCAAAGAAAGCAACACATTAATTAATAGGAAGAATTTCCTGAGTGTTGCTTCTCTTTAAAAAAAAAAAAGCTGCGGATGCGTTTTATAATAAATTTTTTACCATGCATAATTTTTTCGACATGCTTGATTATAATTTAGAAACTGTGCCGTGTTTTGTTATACCTTGTTTTGTACCACAACTTAGCGGTTTTGTTGATACCACTTATCATACGCTCTTGCCGCAATGTACATCGTGAAGGCATTAATCCCTCATAATATTATGTTTTTATGCAAGTTTATAAACACCGTGAAATTTCTATCGATTTTATTTAAAATGTTTAAATTAATTTTCAATTTATAACGAGCTTTCAACCTCTGTATATTTACAAAAATAAAGCAAATCACACATATTAGCTAGGTGGATACTAGTTATTTCGATCTGGCTAAAGATCTCATCAAAACCCGAAGTTTAGAAAAGCTAGAGTCCTCCGTAATAGGCAGAACTTTAACAAAAAACCTATTAATAATAAATTTTGATCCATTCTTGTCTTCTTAGTAATCAAATTAATATTATTTAATATCTATTTAGTTAATATTTTAAATTATTCATTAAATTTATTTATTAAATTTAATTTAATATTTAAAATTTGTTGAGCTTAATACAAAAGTTGAAAAAAGATTAGTACTTTTTTTCAACTTTTTAGTTTGTAATTTGTTATTTAAAAATAATTTTTTTGTTAGATTTTTATATTTGAAAATAAAAATATTTGTTTTGTTTTTGTTCACTGGAAAAAAAAGCATATTCAATTTTGAATATATTTATTTTTGTTAAAAACCAAAAAAAAAAAACGTTTTCCGGTGTTTGATAAATTGATAATAAAACCTTGAACCAAATTTACATTTCTATGAATTTGTATCTCTATATGTTTTAAAAGCCATATGCTTCCATTTGAAGTGTCTACATTTATATTGAAAGTGTCATATGAACGAATGTATGATATATACCATACAAAAATTTGTTCTTCTGTTCTCCATAATGTCAATACCACAAAGTGGTAAATTTGTGATGATGTTAAAAAATATGGAAAATTATAATTGACAGAATACTATCCAACAACAAAAAAAAGTGTTATTGCGAGTACCAGGTGGAAAAATAGTGTAATCATGTAAATTGTAAAAGTTTTAAAGTTATAAAAAATGTACAAAATTAAGTAAATAATTCACATTTGTGGAAGTATTTGTCGTAAAAATTAATTGTTATATCCAAATATGAGGAAATTTTAAAAAAAATAAATTTGTATACTAAGGCGTATTCTCAAAAAAATAAATTAGTAGAAAATTTAGTAAACGTCTTGTAAGTCAAGTACATTATTTTTTTAGCAAATTTTTTTGCTAAAATTATGTTTTTAGCTAAAATTTTAGTTATACCTATTCAGCACTTAACTGTTTCAAACCTTATGTTTTACTAATATTTTACTAATGTTTTACTAAATTATTTTTCTAAAAAAAAATTGTGCTGATAAGCACATTAATAGTGTGGACGACAACCAGATAGAAAGATATATCTATTAGATGTCGCGGCATGCCAAGATGTAGTAGGGACGAAGAAAATGATAGTAAAAAGTACAACTCTTATAAGAAATAAAAAAATCAAACATGGAAGGTTTTTGTATGTGTTTTTTTCATACATAAAACACAATGTTGGAATAAAACAACTCAAATTTTGCGTTATCACCGGCTTGTGAAAATAATTGTCTATTAATTAAATAAAAAGCTAAATGAAATATTTAAATTTAATAAAGATTAAATGTGTATTTGGAAACCAAATGTTTATAGATATTAATAATGTAGTGTGGTCAAATTACAAACAAATATATGTTGTGGTAGACAGCATAAACCGAAAGCCAAGGATACACATCTTAGGCAGCTTTTTATGTTTCCTTTTTCTTATTGCACAAAAAAAGGGTTGTATATGTCATATTGTCTTATTTTTTCGTTTCAGAATTACCTACGGTATTTATGTCATCATTTAGACAACCATTGATGTAAGTAGTTGATAGAAATTTTTTTTATTTATGTTGTATATAATTATCTTTATTTTTTTAGATATTACATTAATTCGTGTCGTCAATGTGAGAGTATGAACATTTCTTTATTTTGTAACTTATTGTAAATTATTTTGAAAGAATCACAAAATTATGTTTATGACTTTCAAGCAAAAGAAATTAACTAAAGTATAATTTTTCCATAAATTTTTTTGAGTTTTTTTCACTCTACTAATATTTAGCAAAAATTTTATTAACTTTTAGTAAGGTGTTTTATTTTCCAATCCACTAAGTGTTATCAAAACTTTTGCTGTATCTACTAATTTTGAATCTACTAATTTTGCTGACATTAGCAATTTTTGCAAGCACCCTCCTGACTAAAGTTTGGCTGACGTTACTAACTTTTATTTGAGTGTATGATTAATATGCAATTGTAATAGGCATTACTCTTTGTATTTACTCTTTTGTAATTTACTCTGGTATTAAACATTTTGAATTTTCTTAATTTGAAATAAAAAACTTTAATTTCATTTGGAAATTTCTCAATTTCAAATATAAAATCCCAATTTCATTTGAAATGTCTCAATTTTAAATAAAATGTTCTCCATTTCAATTGAAAAATCGTGTAGTATCTTTGGAAATCCTGTTCAAATACCTTTACAATTACACATGTGTAATATTATCCCAGTGAGGAAAAAAGAGTAATAGAAACACTACAACTGTTGAATTGGATGTTGTTCAAATTTTGGTTTTTCATCAGTGAATTCAAAATTGTCTTGTGATAGGAAGGGAGTTGTTCTATTAATGACATTCAATGTAATTTAAACAAATAAAAAATATGATAGATGTCGCTAAAACTTACAAAATTTGGGAAATAGTGGAAATTAGATTACATATGATTTTCTAACAATTGTGAATTGTTGTGGTGTTTGTCTTAGCTATCTTCTGCAAATATAGATGCAATCAAACAATAAAAACCATACCAAATAATTACAGTATTGTCAAAAGGATTACTGATGAAGGTTGCGTTACCAGAAACTGCGCAGTCTAATTCAATTAAAAATTTACAATGTAGTTATGATTTTTAGAAAAGTATGCTTAATCTTCTCTACCACGCCTATCTCAAAAATATGTAATTTTACTTGTTTTTGTTTTTTTTTTTTTATAAAAAAAAAATATCTTTTGGCTGCCGTGGGGTTTGAACTCATGAACTTGGTCATTCCAAGCTGATGCCCTATCCCTGAGCTAACGCTAACGCCACTGTATCGGGTAACAGGATAATACTGTCAAGATTGTTAATCCCACGTTAATGCATATCTGAACGCCGACGCCATGATGTACATGTTGTTTTTTGAACACTGTGTTTGTGCTTTTTGTTTTTTGCACACTGAGATGTATGAAATTTCCCCTTACATAAATTGCTGGAGCAATTCCGCATTTCTGAGGACTAAAAATTCAACTTAAACTTATTAAACCCACGTCATAATTTGTCTGGTAATTTTTCAGAGAAACTTTTCAGATATACAGAACAATGCAATTAAGAAATATTTTAGTGTAAATGTTAGCCACAAGAGTTGGCTATGATGTATATCCTATACATCATAGACGGATTCAGAAATTTTAAATTAGATTTTTTAAGTTAACCGTTTTTAAAACATTTTTCAATTTGTATCAGTGTAGTGGTATTTAAACAAAACCAGCCATTATTTACGTTTTGAGCGAAAATTAAATAAATTTGGGAATATATTATACTTTGTGTAATTGAAATATCATGCTCGGATTGATCAGATTTTCAAAAATCATATACAATCGATGAACTAATTTTTAGCAGAGCAATACAATTTCACATTTTCTCATCAATGTAACAATCAAAAATATAAAATTATTTGCTTTTTTTATATTTTTTTTTAAATTTTTGAAAAACACCATATCAAAAAGGCCAACACAGATTTTTTAAGTAATTATTTGGCAACTCTAGAAAAGAATTTTGCTAAATTTGTTTATTCACGACTGTAATCAAGATATAGAATTATTTTAAAATTTTTAAACCACCTAATTATTGTTATCCCATTAAAAAAAAGTATAGCCGTTAAAAGCATTACATTAAAACGGGAGTGTTGGGCAATAATGGGTGAAGCCAACTTTAACTAGAAACACACTCAAGACTCCTATACAAAGTATGTTGATATGTAAAAATTATTGCTTTTAAAATAGTTTTTGATTTCATAATTATATTTACCAAATCAGGCACACAAATTCTCCTAAGATTAATTATAGAGGTATAGAACTTGGAAATGGAATAAAACAAAGATGATTTTTTAAAAGTGACATGAAATTTCCTTTATTCGAAAGATAATATTCTGGCATTATAATTAAAATATGACTTCTGGCATATGACATTCACGGCTGGCTCGGACGTAGTCTAATCTGGAGGTCTAATTTTCGATGACTTTTTGTAACATTTGTGGCCGTATATTGGCAATAACGTGGCAAATGCAGTTCTCCAAGTGGTCAATCGTTTTGGGCTTATCGGCGTATACTAGCGACTTCACATATCCCCGCAGAAAATAGTTCAGCGACGTTAATCGCACGATCTTGGATGCCAATTCAAGGGTCCGAAACGTGAAACTATGCGAATACCAAACGTTTCCTTCAATAAACCAATTGTGGCACGAGCTGTGTGACATTTTGCGCCGTCTTGTTGAAACCACAGCTCCTGCATACTATGGTTGTTCAAATGTTGAATGAAAATCTCAATTATCACGGCTCTATAGCGGTCACCATTGATTGCAACGTTCTGGCCAGCATCGTTTTAAAGAATTACGGACCAATGATTCCACCAGCCCATAAGGCTAACAGTCAGTTTTTCTGGAGGAGATGGTCTCTCAACATACACCTGAGGATTATCATCACTCCAAATACGGCAGTTTTGTTTATTGACGGATCCATTTAACCAAAAGTAAGCTTCAGGGCTAAACACAATTCGCAAAATTTCGAAATTTATTTTCAAAATAAATTTGCACAATTTGGAAGCGTTGTTAAGGCGTCAGGCTATTCATGTTGAAATGATAAACGAAACTAAACATAAATCACTTCACAGCTGACATAATGGCCGCCAGTTAAAAAGTGTTGCCAATTTAAAGTTCTGTACCTTTATAAAAAAACACCTTTTATCTAATATCTCGGTTTAAGTTAAGCCAATTATCGTTTTCTTTTGCGGGCAACTAAAGATTATGATGATGCCTATGAAACAATTGTATTGCATATCATGAAAATTATCAAAATTTTTGAAAAGCAACAAATAAAATCTATAAAATATATTATATTACATTTTGGACTTGTTGGACTGTTGTATGTAATGTCTCGGTTTGAGTTAAGCCAATTATCGTTTTAATATGCGGACAACTGAAGATTATAATGCGGCCTATGAAACAATTGTATTGTTTATCATGAAAATAATCAAAATTTTTCAAAAGCAGCAAATTAAATCTTATCTAACAATATCATATTAGATATATATGAAAATATAGGAAGTGCGAAAAAACTACTTTTGTATTTTTATACGAAAATTAAAACATTTTTGGTTATTATAAAACTTTGATTTGAAAGTGAGTTTGAAATCAAACAAAATTTTAAATGAAATTTAAAATATGCTTTTGAATAAGCATATTGTAATTAAAATAAGCATTTTTTAATCATTCATCTAGAAATTTTTAAAAATTATTGAACCTCTCTCAATCTAAAAACATCAGATCTGCCCTGATTTGATCAGATCTCAAATTTGTCCCCATTTTTGAGATCAAATGAGATCTGTTTATATCTGTTAAGGCAAATCTTGTCAGACCAGATATATTTTACTCGGGTCTATAGATTTTTATATATTGATTCAACAAAATCTGTATAAGTTTTTATGTTTTCAAGCTTTGATTTTTGCAAAAATTGTCCTTTTAAGTACATATGCATCATAGTTTTAGTAAATATTTTTCGTTTTTGCAGCACTTTATAAGAGCCAATTTTACTTTTTTAGTTGCTTAAAATCCCGTGCCCCAGTAAAAACTTAAAAAAATTTCCTAAATTCCTAAATTGAAGTTAAATATTTTTACCTTTATTATTAATATACTATTTCTTTTCATAAATATTCGCTCCGTTATAATTTCTTGTAATAAATGTTCCTCTAACTCATAGTTCATGTGCTGGGTTCATTGTATATAATCAAAGAAATACGATAACATCACAATTTATTTTTTTCCTTTTCCTCTTGTCTTTATTCTGTTGCATTTTTCTGCACGCTTTTTTTCAATAAATAATACTATCCCGAGTAAAACTTAATTTTATATAATCATTTATGATTTTTTTTTTTTACAATTATATCTCGTTAATTGTTGCTTAATGGGACATCAAGCCTATTTTCATATGATAATTTCCGAATATATTTAATTATAAAAAAATAAATTAACCCTTTCACACTTCCCTTGTACACTAAAGTGTACACATTTTTAAATAAATATACAAATTTTGATAATGCAATAAAACTTTATATTTTTTGTTTAAATATGTTCGGTAAGATATTGGTTATTGAAAAAAATTCATTATGTGGATCAACTTTTCAGTTCGATTTTTAATGAGCCTCTATCTCCGCAAAAAATGGGGTTTGATGTATTTCGTAAACTAAGAAAGCTATAATCTGGAAATATAGCATGTTGCTTCATCTTTGGTCATTCGTATATTTTAGTGGTAAAAATGGGCTGAAAAGTTTCAAAAATTTGATTTTCTGGACCATTTTTCTTGTGATTAGGAGTGCTAACAATAATTTGACTCCTAACAATAATTTGAAGTCAAACTCGGTACTGAAAAGGTTAACCATATCTACCATTTTTGGATCATATTATACATGCTTATATATGGGTTAACGCAGTTATACATAATGTTATCCGAAAAATGGTGAATCTAGTAAATATAGTTCTATAAAAAATACATAGATTTTTACATAATCCCATAAAAACAGACTTGCTGCCTCATAACGCAATAGTCACCGAGATATAATTGTATAAAATTATAAATGGTTTATAAAAAAACTTTTTTACTCGGGCTAGTATACAGTATAAAACCAAATGAAAAACCGTTGTAAAAACTGTATACTATTTTCTTTAAACACACACCTTTCTAATCAGTCTGACAGTTTGGATGGCTGTGGTTGTGGCCAGGAAATTGTCCAACTAAATTGAAGTGTACATATAAAAAAATATAAAATAAAAATTCTATGTCATACAGAGTTTTTCTTTATATATCAGTTTAAATAAAAACTGAAGCGTTTGTTTCAAATGTCAGGTTGTCAGTTACACCCACCTGAAAAAAATTGTTGAACAAAAGAAACTAGAAAAAGCAAGAAAATGCGTTAAAGCAAAAAATACTTGTAAAAGTTAAGTTTTAAATAAAATTTTAATTAAATATCTTAAATTTTATTTATATTTTTCTTTTATAATATTTAGGGCGATTAAATTTTCTCGAAATAACCAGAGTTTAACTTTAACCAAAGATATTTTCATATAAATTTGACATTCATAATCATGGTTAAGCCTTAAACTTGGGTTAATTTGATAGAAGTTAGCACGTATTAATCCAATTAATTTTTTTTTTGTTAGTAGTTCTACTTTTAACAACTCAAACATATTTTCTCTTGTGCAAAATCCCTTCTAACTTTAACCACTTATCCACTTTACACTATAAAAAGAACTAAAAAAAAAAAACTATGAAAACTCCTCTTAAAATTATTAACAAAAAACAGAGTGACATCAAGTTTTTTGTCTTTACTAAAAATGTAATTAATCTCCATTAAATTAGACGCGTTGAGAGTCCTATAGAACCATTGTTGCATGTCAAAAAAAAAAAAAAACACTAAAGTATGTCACCATCCCACCGCTTATAAAACTTTAATTTTCCTTTGATGGCTCGAAAGATTCATGGAAATGAAATGCTTTTTTAGCTGTTGGTTTTATGCTTGTTGTTCGTGTTTTTCGTAGTAACTAAATAGCTGTGTAGGTTCTTTTTATACACTCAAGAAAAAAAGTTTCATCATAGTTTAGAAGCAGTTTCATTGGACGAAAATCTAAGAAACATTGTCATATTCATGAAGTTGTCATACATATGAGGAAACTTTTCATTAATATTTTTTTTTTTTTTTTTTTTAACGTTTATTAGCAAAAATTCTTTATTAATACTTAAACTATAATAACTACTAGTTTACAATAATAATTTGATATATACATATTCCCGCATTCGAGCTCTCGAGTATTATTATTTATAGTACATATTTTTTTTGAGAATAGAAATTATATTTTCCTTACTTCAAGTGAAGATCATTTTTAAATTGTTCGTAATGAAAAACATTTAGAAAAACATTACTTAAATTGCAATAGTTAAACAAATAAGGTCTAAGAGGTAAAACAGAATGATATAACAAGTTACATATACAGCCACCAATATTGTTTGGTTTTTGATCTTTGCAAAATGTAAAGATCTCTATTAGATATACTAGTGTTATATCTAAAATCAGTATTTGTTGTTATATTGCAATTTACAGCTTTTATATTAGCACGTCTATATATATGATACAAGACTGGAATGCCATTTTCATTTGGATCATCCTTATCTTATCGAGGTATAAAAAGGCCTCAGGTGGAACAAATCCTTTTAGTAAGGAATCAAGTAAATAATCTTCATTTGAATAGTACGGAGCTAGAATTAAATTATTTTCTTTACATGATGTACATCTAACAATGTTATTTCTTATTAATGTATTATGAAATTATCTATTCTAATTATGTTTGCGGCATTATAAAGTTTCTTGTTAGAGACATATTTTACAAAGCTACTTTGTGGTGTTCTATAAATTTTAGTGCATGCTCCCAAACATTTTCTTTCAAATACCCTTATTTTCTCCATGTAGGAGGGTGAAATATTAAACCAGATTAGGCATGCATATGTTATAATAGGTCTGATTATAGATTGATACATAATGATTTTAATTCTTGTTTTTATGTATCTTGAAATAAAATAACGATTTGTACATAAAAAATGCATTTCTTGCTTTTAATAATATTTCATTGACATGACAGTTAAAATAGAGGAATTTGTCTAAGTGTACACCTAAATATTTTACAATTACTTTATTTGGTATAGCACAATTATGTCGATAAGATTTAATCCCAAAAATTTTTTATATAAATAGAACATTTTTGGTCTTCAAAATTTAGTAACGTCATGATGCTTGTTATGAAAAGACCTAACCACGTGGTTGATTACTAAGAAGACAAGAATGGAGCAACATTGATTATTAATAGGTTTTTTGTTAAAGTTCTGCCTATTACGGAGACTCTAGCTTTTCTAAAACTTCGGGTTCTGATGAGATCTTTAGCCAGATCGAAATACTAGTATCAACCTAGCTAATATGTTTGATTTGCTTTATTTTTGTAAATATACGGAGGTTGAAAGCTCGTTATAAATTGAAAATAACATAAAAATAATCTCGATGTATATAAAAACAAAAAACTAATATAACTGTAAAAAATATTACTTGAGCCAGAGTACACACTAAAAATTTTTTATATAAATAGAACATTTTTGGCCTTCAAAATTTAGTAACGTCATGATGCTTGTTAGGAAAAGACCTAACCACGTGGTTGATTACTAAGAAGACAAGAATGGAGCAACATTGATTATTAATAGGTTTTTTGTTAAAGTTCTGCCTATTATATAGGCTCTAGCTTTTCTAAAACTTCGGGTTCTGATGAGATCTTTAGCCAGATCGAAATAAAAGTATCAACCTAGCTAATATGTTTGATTTGCTTTATTTTTGTAAATATACGGAGGTTGAAAGCTCGTTATAAATTGAAAATAACATAAAAATAATCTCGATGTATATAAAAACAAAAAACTAATATAACTTCCAATTTCTTTTTATATTATTATTACACTTATCCACTGGAGGTCTGAATAATATTGTTTCACACTTTTGTGTGTTTAGTTTCATATTCCAGATGATAGCATAATTTTCAACAATATCAAAAGATTTTGTAAATTTTGATTAATTTTTTCAACTGTATCATCAGCGTGATATACTATAATATCATCAGCAAATGATATGATATTATCTATTTGGCTAAGTAAGTCAAGTAAAAAAAGGTTAAAAAGGATGGGTGAGTTAACAGTACCCTGCTGTAGACCATTTGTAATTTTAAATGTTTTGCTGCTCTCGTAATTGTGGTGAAACAATCTAAACGTTTTTTCACTTATCATGTTGTAAATTAATATTATTAAGTGTAATGGAAATTTATAATCATTTAATTTGAATATCAATCCCGGAATCCATATGCTATCGGAAGCTTTTTCCATATCAATAAGGCAAGCGCCTGTGCAGAGTTTTCTCATCCAATTCCAGTTAATATTGGAATTAAGTAGATGATTGCATCAATTGTCGATGTTTGTATTTAAATCCAAACTGTTTTTCGCTAATCAAAATTGTTGATTTTACAAATTTTATTTATATTATCATTTATACATATTTCAAAAACTTACTTATATTAGGAAGTAAGCTTATAGCTCGAATATTCTTTGGATCACTTGTATCCTTATCTTTTTTTGGTAATATTACAACTTTTGCTTTTTTCCAAGATATTGGGAAGTACGAATTGTTTAACGTATTGTTGAACAGATTGCAATATTCAAAAATCATTAAATTTGAATATTTTTAAGAACTATATTTGGAATATTATCTATACCTGAAGATAATTTTCCTCTCAGGTTGTGAAATATATACAGAATTTTATCCTTTGTAATAAAATAATTGTCCGCTTGATATACATATAAATCATTGGAAGTTTTTTGAGCACTGAAATATGTAATGGTGTTTTGATTATTTTCAAACGCTGATTTAG
>CM037854.1:56688301-56721412 GCA_021234595.1 Delia radicum
GTCGATGAAGTAGTTTAAAGCAGACAGATAGAATTTCATATGTTTTCATCAACATAACCAGAAATATAAAAGATTAGCCTTTTATATATTTTTAAATAATTTTTGAAATAAAGAGTGTTTTTATAAAGGTATAGAACTTTGAAGTTTAATAAAACAAAGATGAATTTTTTAAATTGACATGAAATTTACTTTGTTCGAAAGATAATCTTCTGGCATTTTAATTTAAATATGACTTCAGGCATGTGACCGCTACGGCTGGCTCGGACGTAGTCTAATCTGGAGGTTCAATTTTCGATGACTTTCCAATATTTGTGGCCGTATATTGGCAATAACGCGGCGAATGTTGTCCTCGAAGTGGTTATCGGCGCAGACTTGCGACTTCACATATACCCACAGACAATAGTCCAGCGGCGTTAAATTGCACGATCTTGGAGGCCAATTCACGGGTCCGAAACGTGAATCTATGCGGTTTCTAAACGTTTACTGCAGTCAATCAATTGTGGCACGAGCTGGGTGACACATCATGGTTGTTCAATTGATGAAGGTAAAAGTCAGTAATCATGGCTCTATACATATCCAATTAATGTGCACGATGGCGGATATACTGATTAGGGTCTTCCTCTACGGTACGCTCTACAGCAGCAACGACTTCTTTACACACTGTACGACGTCTCTGTGGATGCATATTATCATTAAGAGTAAACGTGGTGCGAGAACCTTCCATAGTTAATCGAATTAATTTTTCTGATGTACGATTATGATGACCGCAAAATGTTCCTAGTACGCGATACGTATTTCGAACAGAACCGTGATTTTCAAAATAAATTTGCAAAATTTGGAAGCGTTTAGGCACCAGTCTATTCATGTTGAAATGCCAAAACAAACTAAACACAAATCACTTGACAGCTGACAAAATGGCCGCGAGTTAAAAAAAACACCCTTTATATCGAAATGCCTATTATTATACTTAGGATATTGTGAAGGAACATACGACAGCCATTGTAGTCAAAAACAAATGAAATTTCACTTGAAGAAAGGACGACGAGCATTTGATTGAATTCAACTAACAATTGTAGTAAGTTTAGGTATTTAAGCTATATTATATTTATTTATATTAAATTTTGATTTAATCATAGCCTGTAAAAAGTTTTTGTTTCCATAGACTGAAGAAATGAAATGAAAAATGTAATGCAAGTTGCGAATTTGAGCAATTAGTTAATTCAATTAATTTTAAAATGACAACTTATAAAATTTTCAACAAATCAACGTAATGACACAACAAAAAAAAATGGGAAACATTATTTTCTGTGTAATGTTACTAAAAGTCATTTTCAATTGTGGCATTTTAAAATTATTTTAATAGCATTTCAGTAGCAAACCACAAGCAAACGAATTAGAACTTAGTGGCATAGAAAATCTTATATTATTATTATTGTTATTGAAAAAGGCTTTTAATGTTAGAAATTAAAATTTTCCTCTTGCTTGAACTCGAACTCTTGTAGTAGGAGAACTTGTAAATACGTGATGCCAAATATAAAAGTTTAGGTTAAAATCTTCAAGTTTCCAAGCAAAATCCAAAAATTAGTTGTACTTATTATAAAAATAAAAATATTGTACACAGAGAGAATTTTCTTGGTCAGGTTTTAATGAAATTTTTCTCTTAACTAATAAAAGCTGTATTTTCGACTTAACTTTATCCGTTAAATCTGAAAAAACTCAAAGTACAACCAAAATGTGTTTTAGGCGAAAACTTAAAACGTATCTTTTCCTATGCTGGTTAACTTTCAACTTTGATATTTATCAACATGGACATCTTAACGTTTATATATGTTCATCTCTAGCGTAACTTTCGATTATAACGCTAATATTATAAACATTACCCTCCCTGTTAACATATATTGGTCCGTTCATGAACATACATGCTTGACATACATGTCCACATGCATCCATACATATTCCTATGTGTCCTATGAAAAAAGTTATGATATAGGTATATATCGATGGCTTAATATAAAAAAGGCGTAACTCGATTTATTGTTACTTTACAGGAGAAGGAAAAAACTGAATAAAATCCGTAAAATCTTAGATACAAAAAAACGTTTGATGCAATTTTTAATAAAAAGAGGCAACACATTTTTTTCTCATTTAAATTTTTATTTTTTTTATTTTAATGAAGTTAACTAAGATAGGCCCTTTTTTCATTGATATATTTGAAAAAAAAAAAAAATTAAGTTAGGTCTTTTTTAAAATGAGACATATTATAATAATTTAGATTAAAATAATAAAAGGAAATAATTCATGAAATTGAAAGGATTAAATCAGAAGTGAACTGTAAAAAATTAGTTCTTATAAGACAAGTTATCATAAAAAAGATGACAATCTGCAGGTAGAAACTTTTTCAAATCCTGTAGGTGGTCCCATTTCTGTTTTGTGATTGCTATTTTCTCCTTATAAAGTAAATCAGGTGAGATATCTTTAATCGCCGACTTCGATCTATTTGGGAGAAATTCGTAATCGTCTGTTATGTCTGTTTGGAAATATATTGATCGGGATGAGTCATACTCCAAGGCTCGTAGCATATTTACAGTATACTCCAAGGCTTGTAGCATATTTACAGATCACCAATACGTCTGCCTAAAATTTGAAATAGAAATTTGTGTACACACATTTCTAGAACTTTTATAGTAAGCAATATTTTTACTAGGACGAATCGAAGAGTATCGTTTAGGGATGTTTTAAAAAATTTAGAAAATAGTCGTAGGCCAAATGGTGAGCTTGTAGGGGTGCTGGAACTTTTCGTGCCTCCTTTATTAATTGAACAAACTGTGAGGGCAAATTTATTTGCTTATTTTTAATTTTTCTTTCAAAAAGGGAATGGCTAGAGTCACATTCCATTTGCGTATGTCCACTTATTAAACAATTTTTGTTCAATCGTTATTTGTGTTTCCATACTAAAAGCCAGCAATGCTTTAGTATTACATTGCGGTTTTGGTAGAAACAGCCGTCTGAGTAAATAATTACGTGATGGATTTCTGGTGATCGAGTTTGGATCTTCCTCAAGTGTTCAATAATACATGTCGCAAAAACGGAAGCCACTAGACATCCATCTGTTTCGTCCCAAACATAATTGTCTGATTCGTATGTTAAAATATTGTATATTGTGAAATTATGTAGTTGTAGCTTCATTTTATATAATGCAGCACTCGTCTTTAGTTGAGGAATTAATTTTACCGCTTGCACATCCATACATATAACTGCACATACTCCGGACTCACCATTTTTTATGTCATTATATTTTTCTACACGCATTTTTTTTATTTCTTCTCTATGTTTTTTATAGTCTTCATCTGACAAATTACTAGCTTCATGTGATACGCACATATCGCACTGATCTTTCCTAGGTTTAAATATGGAATAGTTCGATTCCTTTAATAATTGCGCAAAAATTGGATAGGACAATTTTATGTTTCCATTTTCTTTTTTGAATCACACTCTGCTACATAAAGCTGGTAAATTTCCTGATAGGTAGAAAAATCCGATCAAAATATAATTTGTTGGCGTCCTTTCGGCAAATAATGGGACTCCATTTTTGGCAACTCATCTAAAAAATTTTGTAGAAATGTACGCCTTTCTTCGTTGCGCTTTCCTGTGACAGATGACCGTTTGGCAGATTTGCGTAGATTTGAAGTCTTATCGGGCCTTTGTTGCATACCATGTTTACTGGCCCCGCTAATCCAATTTCGAACCAACTTTTCTTGTATGCCTAGCGTTGAATAAAACATATTACGGCACACTTGTAGTCTGATTGAATTATGTCTCAAAAAATATTGAATTGTCTGCGTTCGTCTCGATTTTTCAGTGCAATTAATTTTTGTCTCAGAACTGCTTGTAAGACTGATGACATACATCCGTTTTTGCTCCCAAGTCATCTTCCAAAACAAATTAAAGATTTCATTTCGATTGTGCTCTTCAAAAGATAAACAATTTCTAAGCGCACTTTTTTTACAAAATTGTGATATACATGCTTCACCTATTTCTCTAAGAGGCTTAAGAGACAGTTCTTTATTCGATGTTCCAAAATATTCCAAACCTTTCTTCTTTTTTTTCTATTTACGTTATAAGTCCATTCGGACTTTCTTGTTTATTTTAATTTATACAACATACAATACTATTTTTCTTTACAGCATAGAATTTTATGTTTCATTCACGAATTTGCAGACAGATTTACCTTGTATTACTGTGTCATGGTAAAAACTAATCAAAAAAAAAAAAAAAAAACTAGTTAGGGCTTTTTTCTTTCAAAAATTCTTTGACTTGACTTAGGGCTTTTTTTAAAATCGTTATAAATCTGTTATTTGGAATTATATCCCCCTGAAATTTTGAGGCAAGGTACAGCTGACATTTGTCTACCAGAATAATCAAAAAACGCTATTTTGAAAAAAAAAAGTGAGTTACGCCTTTCTTATATTAAGCCATCGATATAGTCATATATAAAATTCCATATCACGTCATATATTATCCGAAAAATGGCATAAATAACCTTATCTCATGAGATCCCATGGGATCTCATTTGATATAATTTGATCAGAGAAATGGGTCTATATAGTTTGTTCAAGTTATATATAATTTTATACAATTTTCATAAAATTCTTTGGAAATCCGCTTTTCAATTTTGTTTCACATTCCAAAACAATAAAAATAAAATTAAATATAAATCAATGAATTGGAGAATTAGCCATGGCTTATACACTGAGTTTCATAGCTATAACGTAATTTTTTTCCAATTATTTCTTAAACGACTAAACCGATCGCTTAACTGTCTTCAGAAGATGAACTCATCTTTGTCTACGCTTTCGATTGATGCAACATAGAAAGTTGTTATTGTACGTTGTAGTTTTTGTCTATAATTATTAGTGTCCGACCGAACAGTTCGGCCAAAAACCTATATTTTGTCGGTTTTTTGATATCTAAAGGCAATGATGACAAATTTAATTTTGTGTATAAATTTAAGTCGATTTTGTGTATAAAACTTAAGAGAAAAGCCGAAGTTTAGCTATAAAGTTAAAAGTTCGGCCGCCGAACTATTTTCAAGTTGGCCGAACTTTCTGAGGCCGAACAGTGAATTCATTGCTTAACTACAGACTTTTCTTCAAATTTGACACTCAAAATAGCATCTAATCAGCCCAATAAACATTTTCCATCCGCCAAATTTGTCCATAATGCTTTAAAATACCGAATACAGACCAAGTGCATTTTCTGGACGAACTGTTCGGTCGGACACTAATAATTATAACGTCATTTTACGAAAATTTATAAAATGTTTTTTATTAATTCAACCAAATTTAAGTCGTGACTTGATTTTTTTAGCAATATCGAGTAAAAAAGTTTATATAAAATTTTATATGATGAAATATTTTCCGCAAATATAAGAGTATATAATTTGATCCAGAAAATGGTTCTATTAAATTGTATCACTTTGGATCTAATTATATTTAAATAGATACAATTTAATAAAAAACTATCCAATTCTATCCGATTTTTGTCCCGATATAATTATACAATTATTTTATATTTGATACAATCAGATATAATTAAATACAATAAGATACATAATAATCCAAATGTATTTCACCGAACTCGCATCAATTGGGCCATTGTTTCGCGTGCTTTGTGGCATGTGGCACCGTCTTGTTGAAACCACATGTCACCCAATTTCAGCTCTTTAATTTTGGACAAAAAAAATTTGTAATCATCGCACGGCAGCGCTCGCCATTCACAGTAACGTTCCTGCCTTCGTGGTCTTTGAAAAAGTATGGTCCAATGATGCCCAAACTGACCAAAAAAGGGAAGAAGTGTACGATGCACTTTCTTAACCGAGCATGAATTTTTGCATGTAATAATTTTTGTTTTGATTTTTATTAATTGTGCCAAAAGGAAATTGTATAGAATAATTAATTAAAATGTTAAATCTTTTTTAAATACTAAAGGGTCCGCCATCTAACGTTTTTTTCTTTCAACTAGTGCTTATTTCGTAAATGGTAACACTTATCTCATGTCTGATTTGACAGATAATTAGTTTTATCCTTCCGCTGAACGAATATGGTTGTGAATACGTTTGAACAACGCTGGGAAATATTGCGACATTACTTTGAAAATCATGGTAATGTTGCAGAATGTGTGAGCAAGGAGTGGCCGTTACAGTCAATGGCGATCGTTATCGGGCCATGTTGAACGAATTTTTGTTTTGGTTTCAACAGGACGGCGCTACGTGCCACACAGCCGAAGCTACACTCGATGTTTTGCGCCCTGTTTTTGAAGATCGCATTATCAGCCGCAGAGCTGATGTCGTTTGGCCACCTCGGAGCTGCGATTTGACACCGTTGGACTATTATTTGTGGGGTGCCGTCAAAGATAAGTGTTACGCCAACAAACCAGAGACAGTTGACGCTTTAAAGGACAATATTCGTGAAGCCATTGGTGAAATACAGCTGCACACAATCGATAATGTGCTTAAAAATTGGACCGATCGTGTAGGCTACTGCATGGCCAGCCGAGGCAGCCATTTGAATGAAATTATTTTCCATTATTAACCGGAAGGATTGTACTTTCAAATAAAAAAAGAAATTTGAGAAAATATTCATTAGTTTTTTTTTTTATAGCATTTTCAAAAAAAAAAAAGTTATTTAGCGGACCCTTTATTTTAATTTTATACAAAATATGATTAATTTGTTAACAAATTTGTCTTCATTCGTACGTAGTTATATCCCACTGTGTGTGTGCGCTGTTTTTTGAAAAAGTTGCCTTTTTTGAAAAGAAAAAATAACTCAAATAGTTTAAATTCAGCAATCTACAAGCGTGTTTATTTGTAAATCGATTAATCGTTAAATAATAGACCAAACTGAACATGTTTAACAGTAACATTTTACACGAAAACAGCTGAGCTGCCAACAAAAGTGTTGCCAAAAGGAAAGTTGCTAAAAATCACCCTTTATTATTTCGTAGAAAAAACAAATGTAATTGCAGCTTAAAACAACTACTACTGCTAACTAAACAAACAACTGCCATATAGTAATTGTAAAAGTTTTTTGAGCTTATGAAAAGTTTCAGTGTAAGAAATCCAGTGACACTTCATAGATCTAATGCAAAATTCTCAGTGCAGTTTAGAAAAATTACTAACATTTTAGAGATTTCTCTACGGTTTTATTTAGGATCAAATGTGTAGAGTTTCACTTAGATTTTGTAAAAAACGCACACACACACATTCCACTTTCCTTACTCCTTCCTGCCTTTTAGTATTTGCTACAAAACACTTAAAAATAATATTATGAATGTGAGTATTATGTGTCGCTTAACAATCACACACACACTTGTATAGGTACTTATTGTTAGCCCCATATTTGAATGCAAATATAAATGGTTTATTGTTGTTGTATAATATCAATTAGGGTGGCACATATTTTTCAGCATCGAAATTTCTTGTATTTACAATTGCCTTAAAATATATACTTAAGCCAAATTTTTGTTTATATAAATAGAACATTTTTGGTCTTCAAAGTTTAACTAACGTCATGATACTTGTTTGGAAAATATCCCAGCCACGTGCTTTATTTTTGTAAATATACGGAAGTTGAAAGCGCGTTATAAATTATAAAAAAAAAGTATTTACGTTTATATTTATCAGACTTGGGCGACACCAATTACATTTCACAATTTTTCACTTGTGAAATTTTTCTATAGCATTAACAATTTCAGACCTACGCTCACATTTGTGAGTTTAAACGTTTCCTTGGAAAATTTGTAAAGTGTTTAATAACAACATATGGCAATTACAGGCAATTAAACAATTACACCCACTTACAATTAGACGTAAAAAAGTAATTGGATTGTAATTAAATACACAAATATTGGTAGTATGTCCCATGTCTGGTGTTGAGAAAATTTAAAATTTTTCAAATAAGCGTTTAAGCCCACAAATTATTAATGACATGGAAAAATAATCTTACAAGTGTGACCGTAGGTCTGTAATTATTAATGACATAGAAAAATTTCACAAGTAAATGATTTTGAAATGTAATTGACGTCTCCCAAGTCTGATAATTATACACGAAGGGCCAGAAAAGCGTTTTTTTTGCCATAAGTCGTGTTTTGGAGTTGGCAAAAATCAATAATGCCAGCGTGTTTGGTAGTAATTGATCAACTATTATGTAAAGTGAAACCCCTTTTTTGAACTAATTTTGCAAAGATTGAAATTCTCTTTTGGTTTTAATAAAAAAAAAAAAAAAATATTATACATTGTAGTAGAACATTTTTTTACACAAGGTTTATTTACAATCTTACACCCAAAAAACGGATTGCTTGGAATTCGGTCGACACCAGTAAAATTTATTTGATATTACGTTATTTTATTTGGAACTACCAATAATTGATTTATAAAGTAAAAATACTGTAATCGAAATTAATAAGGGGGAAAGAACTAAAAAATACTCCATTTATCTAATTATTGGTATTTCCAATCGACTTTTTAAGATAAATTCGGTTAGTCCCGGTTAACACACGTCAATTTTACTTGCGCAAGTCTTGAGTTTATAGAAGAGGGAGGAAAAGAGAATGGAAGGGGGTACAGACTTGGCCGTACTCCAATTCCGTTTTGTTTTGTCATCCGAAATTTTCAACACGAAGTTGGCTGCACGAAAATTGCTGAAACAAACTTTTCCTGTGTGAACACAAAAGCAAGTTCAAAGGAGAATTGAAGAAAACTTGCGCAAGTAAAATTGCCGTGTGTAAACCGGGACTTAGTAGTTGTGTAATGCAGATGCAACCATTTATTTTGTGATAATACAAGAGAATTCCTACCATCTTTCAATTAAAACAAAAAATGTCTATAATCAATAGTGGTTATTGCAAATACGGTACTCGCAATATAATATGCTCCTAAATTAGAGGTTCAGTAGTACCAACCGAGTTGTGGATTGCATTGTTTTTAAAAGCAACTAATGATTGGTATTGTTTAAAAGAATTGGAAACAATGTTTGTTTTTCGAACAAAATATTTAAATTCAAATTTATTGGGTAGAGCCTAGTACTTCCGAACTACCGAGTTCAAATCTCGGAAAAGACAAACACAAACATTTTTTTTATTAAAATAAAATATTCAAATGCTTAAATAGCAAATAAGGCAATAAAAATTAAAAGTAATTGTGGTGGTGTAATCTGAAAGTTCAATACCAGAAAATTAAAAAAGTTTTTTTAATTTCAATAAAATTTTGTGGAACGTAATAATACACTCACAATATATTTTCCGTTACCGATTGTAGTTTATTTAAAAAGTAATCCGTAAAGTTTGTTTTTAACTGAATAAACTATTAAAATACAAAGAAACATATTTTTCAACTTTTTTGCCTGTTATTTAAAAAACAAACTATGAATTAATACGGATTTTCTGTAGCAGTTAATATTTTCGTTTAAAATCTACATGTTTAAAAAAAAAATCTACTTGTTTAAAAAAATCACAGAAGAATCACAGTAATCTTTTTTTTTTTAAAGTTCTCTCAAACGTTTTTCATATGCATGAACTGGGGATGGTAAATAAATTACTTATTTACATTTTCAGTCCAAAAAGTACCAAAGTGGCCCAGCTGACGATTAAGTGCTTTGTTTCAGTAAATTTTGTTTTACTTTTTTATGTTACTGAGGGTATTCAGCGTGGTTATTTGCACACGATGCAAATTTGCACTTTATCATCCTTGAGCAGTATTGACGGTGCATAATGTGCATATTAGAACAGAAATGGAGTTCCCTCACTGTTCCAAATTTATATGTTAAAGCACATCTATTAGATGACATCTAGGAGCTGAAGAGACAGCATGCTAGAGATAGAGTAAAAACTCTGAGTTTCTTTATTCATGTACAAATAACAAATTTTAATATATATAAAATAAAACGAAAAGTTAGGATTATAATTTTCGCAGTATAGAACATGTGCTAGCTGATTATTTGAATACAAGAAAATTAATTAGCAATATGGTAAAAGTCTAGTGTTTGTTAGGTAAACAAGATAAAGCGCATCAATGTTTAATGTAAAGTTAAAATTAAGCAATATTCTTGTGCAACTTTTGCTAGTTTGCAACAAATTACCCGTGTGTATGTCATATTGGTTAGAAAAAATCATGTCATAAGGTTAGAAAAAATCAAAAGGTTTTGTGTCTGCACAAGATATGTGTAAAATATTTAATATTGAGTTGGCTACATTGAATGATAATAAATTGTCAGTAATATGTGCAATAGTATTGCAAGAGTACCTTAACAATTAAATTAAATCAAAAGGTACCAAAATGTTTACAAACGTGCTTTTTACTTTTAAACCAAATATTTTATTTACCATCACTATAGTTTTTCTTTAGATTTTATTTGTCTTTTATTTTACAAACACATAGTTTTTTAAGTTATTTGCATATTATAGTAAAAGATGAACTCAAAGGTTATCCTTTTTCGTTATGCTGCCATATAAATGTTAGGCGCCATTCGCTCAATTAATTATTATTCAATTAATCTTATTATTTAGTTTTAAAAATAAATCCTAACATATATTATTATGTATATAATACATTATGTAAATAATACATTTTTATTTCTTTTAAATTAAATTTGGTGATAGCTAAAATAAACGACAATCGTTTATTTTTACGTTTTTGGGGTTAAAATTTTGATGGTTAAAATAAAGGAAAATAGTTTATTTTTAAGTTTTGGGAGTTAAATTTTTAATGTTCAAAATAATGGAAAATCTTTATTTTTATGGATTTTCGGTAATTTTTTGATAGTCAAAAAAAAAACGAACGTCGTTTATTTTAACGGATTAAGCAATTATTTTTTAATAGTTAAAATAAACGAAAGTACTTTGTTTTTATCGATATTTGTAGTTAGTTTTTTAACAATTAAAAATAATTGGAAATTACTATTGTTTTAAACGAAAAATCAGTAGTCCTGTTTTTAACAACTTTTTCTATAGTTTTAATGTACAAATTCGTTTGTTTCTAACTATAAAATATTGTGAGTGTAGTTATTTGGAATGTAATATTCGGTTAGGCAGCTGAATATTATATTTCACGACTAAAAATATAATTTAACATTACGAAAAGTTGTCGTAACTCCCAGAATTCGATTGGCAACAAATTCGTTGGCCACAACTAAGATTGTTTTCTGGGTATATCAGGTCACAATTGTATAATTATATATATTAAGGACGTGAAGCAAATAGAGAACTATATATGGCGGGGTTAAATATGGTGACTGAAATCTGATTCAGATACTGCAGTCCTTGTAATTCCTAAAGGAGCATATAGACGACATGTATTTGTCATCTGACATGTCAAATTTTCAAGTCACATGTAATTGTGCATGTCTGTCAAAATTGCTGTTTTACATAAGGTTTATAATATTTGGTCACAAACGTACATGTGTTTTGCTTCTGACACAGTCTCTGTTTTTTTTCTTCAACAGCTGATCAGTGCGAAAATTTTATTAAAATAATTTTTTTTTAAAGTGTTAGTCAAATGGAATCAAAGGATAATGCAATTGCAGTGTGCAGTGTAATTTCAATTATAACTGCAATGAAATCGAAATTAAAAAAAAAAAGAAAAGAGGAATCAGAATCAAGCAAAATTTGCTATAGTTTTAGCACACACCAAAGTCGATCTGGGTTTCAACATGGCATGCTGCCGCATCAAAATATTTTTTGCGCCGCAAAATAGTTCGGCCATCTTAATAATTTTGTTTAAATGCGGACATACCAATTTGGGATATAATTATGAAACTTTTTATAAACATATATATGTACATAATTTTATTAAATGGGAAAATGTATATACATTTATTGGTATTGTAAAATGTTAACTTTAGCCGGCTAATAATTCCGTCAATAGGGGACCGCCGCTGTTTGTTTTCACACGGCATGGATTTATGACAACTTTTTGTTTCATATTTAAAACAGCTGATGTCAGATGGTTTGTCAGAAGAAAATAGAGCACGCTCTAATTGAAATTTTGTCAGATGACTTTGCGTCTGACTTTTACAGAAGCAAAGTTAAAAAGGTCACACACGACATGTATGTATTTTGCAGTGGGAAATTTGACATGTCAGATGACAAATACATGTCGTCTATATGCTCCTTAAATAAAAATTTTCCGACTATATTACGCAGTTTTGAAAAATTCCATGGGCATACTTACTACAGGGGCCACTACGACCTGGCCTGATAAATAATAAATACTACTCAGTTTTATAAAAAAATAAAATAATAAGGTTAAAATTCACAAGAATAAAATTTCTTATATAATTAGACTCAAATCAAATTCCTAGGACAAATGCTTTTGATTTTGAGGACAAAAAACTATTATTCTTCGTGAAAAATCTCTATTTTTCCTAACTGAAATGAGGCACTTGTTAATATAATCGGATTGATCTGAAACTTAGCCAATCATATGTTCTAGCCTATTGCCACATTTTAATGGATGTGCCCCGGTAGAAAACTCAAACTTACTTTCTTGTGACAACCCTAATAAACATGCATTTCAATGGAAGTCGCTACCCTGTTTATATCGATTAAAAACTTTCTTCAAAATCTGAGCCACCCTAATATGCATACACACAAATCCACATATTGGCCATTTCACTATATAATGACCAAGATCTTGCATTGGGTCCTGCGATTTACAGGCATAAACTCTACGGAGCCACTTAGATATGGGCTTTTTGATTATCTCAAAACTCGAAAGAACCATATTCGCGATTTCTTTTTTTTTTTGAAAAATATAAAATATTCAAAATGTGTGTAAGTTTCAACATCCTAAGTTTCTTTAATATATATCGAATCATTATCATTTAAAATGCATTGGAATGCTGTGTATTAAAGTTTTTTGCGGCGTCAAAAAGAATTGCACTTTCTATGCAATTTATTGTAAAAATGGATTTTTGCTAAAAAAGAATGCATATTTGCAAAATATCGAAATTTTACCAAAAAGTTGCATATTCACTTTTTTTAGTTACATTAGTTAGAAAAGGCAATAACTTGTAATTTTTTATTTGTCAGATTTATTAAGATTAATTTTAAAAATATAGCGTCAAATGGGCCCTTTAAAACGTCTGTTTAAAAACTATACATTTAATTTTTTACGATTTGTTCTGTACGTGAAAGATAAAATAATCTGCAAAAATATTCTGTTTTCAAAATTGAATATTTAACCCTTTCTAGCCCATGTTTCCTATAAAATATCAGATTTTTTTTAGAAAGAAATATGGGGGTTGAAAAGGTTAAAGGATACATTTCTAAAAATAATATTAGCCTTGTTTTATTCCTCACACTTAGCATGGATGCGAAAGAAAAAAATATTGCCAGCACTTTTAATATATTTGAATACAAACTGACAATTAATTTATCGTAATTGAAAAAATTAAAAAAAATTAACATGCCCAATAGGGTGTCCCGACAAAGGGCGTTCTTGCACCCAAACGATAAGTATTTGAGAGTTGAATATGGAAAAAAAACAAAATTTTATCGGAGCGCACTTTTAGCTCCCGACACGTGATTTAAAAAATTGTACGTTTTGTTAAAAAAAGTTGTCTAATTTTTTGTCGAAAAGGGCTCAAAAATTTCGTTATGTAAAGCTTATGAGTGTAAAAATATTCATAATTTTTTTTAGAATACTTTTAGTCCACCACATCATTTTTTAGTTTTGAGCAAGTAAAGGGTCCGCCATCTAACGTATTTTTTTCAACTAGTGCTTATTTCGTGAATGATAACACTTAGCTCATGTCTGATTTGACAGATAATTAGTTTTATCCTTTCGCTGAACGAATATGGTCCGTATGTTCGTTATCTTGTGAAAAACGTGAAAGAAACTGGCATCCTCATCGATAAACCAAAGCGTGAAAAGCCAAAACAGTGCGTACACCCGAGAATATTGCTGCTGTGGCAGAAAGTGTGCGTGAAGCGCCATCAACATCAATTCACCGTCGTTCTCAACAATTGAACATTTCGGAGACATCATTGAGACGAATTTTGCATAAAGACCTTGGTATGACGCCATACAAAGTCCAATTGGTTCAGGAGTTCAAAAAAAAAAAAATTATTTGGCGGACACTTTATATAATAATTAAATATTTTTTTGTAAGTTGTTAATAAAAACACTCAAATAACACTTTGCTAATGTCAACATTTCAAAAAAAATAATTAAAAATTATTTAGCATAATGTTTTAATAAGCAAATCGCGAAATAAAATATAAATTAATTTCTTAACAAAATTGGTTTCAAAATTTTCGCAAATTTTGCTCCATTTTGAAGACTATGTTCTATTTATATAAAAAAAATGTAGTTTTTACTCTGGTTTAAGTACTATTTTTTACAGTTTTTAGTTTTAAAACACATATTCATTTATTTTTACTGCTTATCGCAAAATAAGAAACAAATTATTGGCGAAATAGCTTTACGACTGTTTTGAAATACTTTTTCCCTAAACAAGCTATGCATTGCAAAAACTTTAAGCCATATTTCATTAAAATACAAAATTTTTTAATTATTTCGCGAAAATAATTTAAAAAAAATATTATATACTTGCTGACAAATAAAAAACGCTTCCTTTTGACCGTATTTTCGATAAAAAGTAAAACAACTTTTTTTGAGCAAAACATACCATTTTTGAAATCTTAAATCGCGTGTCGCGACCCTTCAAAAATTGTTTCTTTATTTTTTCCGTATTTAGCTCTTTAATACTTATCGTGTGTGTGATATTACTTAAAAAATGTTTCTAACGGGACAGCCCAAATACACTGATAATAATTCATGCAATAAATGTCAAAATAACAAAAAATTTCGTAAAGTAAACGAATATTTGTTAATTTTACGTAAGTTTTTGTTGTTTTGACATTATTTTCGTATTTTTAGCATGGCTTATTATGAGTGTACAGAATGTCAAATTATGTATGGTATTTCGTAACACGTATAGGAACAAAACAAGCCTAGTTTTTTTTCAAGTACAGACAAAATTGTAAAAATTAAATGTACATTCAGCAAACAGTTTTATAGTTGCAACCGAATTTTTTGTCAACCGAATTTTTGTGGTTCCACGTTCTGTCACTATTATTAAATTTTAATACTATTGTAACAACCCTCATTTATTTACAAATTTCGAATTTTTATTGTAACTATTGGGTTGCTAATCTTAATATTTTATTAGAGTTACCAAAACTATTGAAAAACTTTATATTATTTTAAAATTGGTAACGAAAACTTATATTTTAGATAGAATGATTGTTTTTTGCTGGCGAAACTAATATTAAAGGTAATGTATGAAGAATGTAATGAAGATAATATTTTTTCAATATTGATAAGGAAAACCAATATTTTGAGTGATGTGACTGTGTTTTGGTTAATTTTATATATTTTCAGCTTACAATAAAGTTTAATTATTTTTATGATGAATTTTAGGTACTTATAATTCAAATTATTGAATAATGATTACATATTGTTGGTTGCAATGGAATTCCAACCATTTTATTCTCTGTGTGTATAGTTTTTAAAAGGGAGACATTAAACGGCGCACCATTTACCACTACATTTTTAAATTTATTAACAAATTCATAGCTTTTCCGATGGGCAAATTGTACAAACATATTTTAAATAATTCTTTATTAATATAACAGGGTTTTCAATAAGGACTTGGGCAACTTTTTTTTAAATAAAACCTAAACCATTTGAGATATTTCTAAAACTTTATTAACGACTTGAAATACAATCAAAACATTTATGAATGGAACACGACTACGTTGATAAGACCACCGCGGGCACGTCGGCAGCTGTTGATTCGTTGGACCCAATTTTCAATGACTCGGTCAGACATTTCGGCCGTAACGGCCGCTATTTCGCGTTCAATGTTGGCTCTGAGTTCTTCCAACGTCGTCGCCATTCACAGTTACATGACGATCGTTATTGTCGACGAAAAAATATGGCCAAATAACGCCGCCGGCATGCAAACCTCACCAAACAGTTATTTTTTGTGGATGAAATGGTGATTCATGAAGCACATGTGAATTTTCACAAACCAATAACGCACATTTTACTTATTGACGACCCCATTGAGCCAATAATGAGCTTCGTCACTGAAAATGATTAAACGCTCTTAATGTTGCGGTCACCGACTCCGAATTTCGGTAGTACATTTTTATAATTTGCATACGTTGTTCGTTCGTGTACTTTACCATGATGAAAATGTTAAGTTTACTGAAAAAATGAAAGTAACAGTTAGATGATCAGTGAAATAGTGCGTTCACAAATTAAGTTCAAAGTTGTCAAGTACCTATTGGAAAACCCTTTATAAACTCCGTGATCCAAAATAACGAAAGTTTTGTTTTAAAGTAAAAATCCCATATTTTGCAAACATGCAACATTTTTTTCAATCGAAAGTGGAAAAATTTGTGAAAGCTGCATTTAAAAAGCAAATTGGATAAAACTGCATTACTTTTTGAAAAAAAAAATCATTACGCAATAAAAATGTAGGGGAGTGCACAATTCCAATGCAGTTTAAATGGTAATGATGAATATATAAAATAGGAATGTTCAAGTTTGCACAGTTTTTGGATATTTATCATTTTGCAAAAAAACTTAACCGCTCATGAAACCGTGGATTTTTCGAAATTTGAAAAACTAAAAACGCCAATCTTTAACAGACTCCATGGAGTGTCTGAATGCAAAATTTATATGAAATCGGAAAACACAATGTCAAAAAAATTCCTTTTTGGGCCGGTCTTCGGAGGAATGGCTGATATATTTTTGTATAACTGTATGTGTGTGTTTTTTTTGAAGTGGTTTAAGTTAAAGCACGCAAAAGTCTTTATATGTTTACTATGGTTGTTCTTGTTGTTTTTTATTTAAATACAATTATTTATGAATTAGTGCCATATTATAAATGTGCATAATAATAAAAAGGAAAATAATAAAAATCATAATGTTTGGAATTTTATTATGTTGTAAAAAATTAACATAATGATATTAAATTTAATTGTTATTTTAAATAGGACATTTGTAATATAATATTCAAATTAAATAAATATTAAAGGCTTTAAAAAATGTATATAAAAATGTATAAAGTCTTATTTATACAACAGACAAAAACGAGTAGTTTTTGAAAACTTGTAGTTTTTGAAAACTTGTAGTTTTTGTTTGTAGTACTTATTTCTAAATGCATAATGTTATTCAATCAGTTAGTCCTTACTCGAATAATCGATAAATATTAAGCGAGAAACAAATAACTCGAACATTTTTTATCAGGTAAAAATTATTTTATGTCCATTAAAAGGCAGAAACTAGTCTAGTCTGATTTAAAAAAATAATAGTGTTTATAATTTTTAGAGAAAAACGTTCATTCTTCTTATTTGGTAATTTTGGAAAAAAAAAGCTTTAAGCACCGATATCAATGCCTTAAATAAAAAATGTTTACCAGTTTCGAAAAATATTTTCAAACTATCCTTAAACAATTATAACAAAAATAATTAGGAAACCCTGTGGCTTTTTCAAAAAACATTAATCTCTCGAGATCGTTCCTGGGAATAGTCAATTTGTATTATGAGGGTTACTTAAAGCTCCTGTGAATCCCTCATTTCATAGTCGAAATTCACCATTAGTTTTTCGTAAATCTTATCTGTCAATATCTTATCATGCATTACTAATGATAATGAAATTTAAAATTAGTGCCATTAATCAATGAAATTCATTGTCATTAATTAAACAAATGTTAATGAAAATAGTTTCATTGCAATTGATATCAATAAAATTGTCCTAAAATCATCAATTAATTAGTCCATTCAATTAATTAGTACCATGTCTGATTACTACGATAAATTGTTTTGATTTAATGGACAAAAAACTTTAATTTTTTTTAAAAATTAATATTTTTCAATGCAGCACCTGTTAATATTATCGGATTGATCTGAAACTCAGCAAATCACATTTTCTAGCACATTGAAGGGGTGTTCCCCGAAAGATAGTCAAAAAAAAATGATTTCATATAACCTTGCAGCAACCAAATATGCAGTATAATTAATGTTTGAAAGTTTCAATCGATATTGTCATATGTAAACAAAGTTTCATATGGCGTATGATTGATATTAATATGCATTACCAAAACACTCATACGACATGTATGGTTCAATTAAACTCAGCTGAGAGTTGTCAAGTGCGGTTTCCGAAATATTCGGTTTATACATATTTTTTTCCGGTTTTTAAAAACTGATTTTTGATAAATGCTAGTTTTTAAATTAATCGAAAAATTTATTTTTTCGTCTCGAATAATTCGGCATTACCGAATATTTTTCAATCTAAAAATTTCACAGAAGTGAAGATTTGAATTCCATAAGAGACGCACTATGACGACGAGATTCTAATATTTTATTAGCTGTAGCTATAATAAATATACTTTTTAGAAGAATAAGTTAACCAAAGGCGTTATGACATTAGCATTAATAAATTATTAAAACCTCCCTGTAATTTTAATGCCAATTCTAAAACATCAAAAAGTTCTTTAAAATTGTATGCTAAATCAATTTATAAACTCCTGTTTGAAATGTGCAGCAGTGACAATTACATATCTAAAACCCAAGTCGATGAAAGTTTCAAACTGAAACTGAAAAACGATATAGACAATACAAAGGCTAATCCAAAAAAATCCAAATTCAAAGCATGTGAATTTGTTAAAGATCGAAATTACTATATGAAGTATTGAATATTCGAACTAAAAGATAAGATAATAAATATAATACTCTGTTAACAAAAAGCCAACATTGGTAGATAGTGAAAGAGCTTCTCTGTTACCGGGATTTTTTTTTTTTTAATTTATTTCATAAAATTAATTCAATTCAAATCTTATGTTGTCTCGCACCTAAAACAGCTTAAAGAGACGACGAGTTGGCAAAAAAAAAAAAAATATAATAAATTACATTATTTTAGTATAAAAAAAAAGAAAAATTTATACAAAAATTTATTTAAAAATTATCTGAATACAAACATATTTTATTATAAAAGAACTTTTAGAAGCATTTCAATATTTTGTAAGGGGCAGTCCTTCACATTTCTTTTAAACTTTGTCACATAAATTCGAAATCGTATGTCAAGCAAATTACTAAACGCTTTATTAGTATTAAAAAACTATTTTTTAACGCACTAATGCATTATTTATTTTATATGATGTGATATTTATTTTCAATTTAGAATAATCTAAAAGTTTTAGAAATCGGTTCACATTTTCAGAAGTTACAATCCTCAAAAGATTTTGTATACACGAGGTAGTCAGCTTTGATAACCTGTAAGTACAACCTGTACAGGGTGACCTTATCAGAATATTACAAAAAATTAACACCACTTTTACAATTTCCAATTTGATTGGTACTGATCGGACCAGTAATGTAGAAGTTCTATTTTTATTATGATTATTTTTTTCAAATATCGCACTATGTGGCGTATGATTGATATTAATTTGTATTGCCATAACACTCATACGCCATGTGTTGTTGAATCTAATTTTGCGTTTTATTTTATTTATTATTATAGAGAAAATCATAATTTTTCATGTACTGTATGTATTTAATTATAATTTTTTTTAGTAGAGAACTGTTTATACACTCACAATATTTTTTCCGTAAAGATTACTGAATATACACAATAAATTAACTGAAAATCAGTTAAAAATAGGACTACTTACTTTTCGTTTAATTGTATTTATAAGTTTATTTTCAACTGTTGAATATAAATTGACAAAATCCATAATAACAATAGATTGTTTCGTTAATTTTAGTACTTAATATAATATAACAATGTTTTGTTTTGAATAGAAAGTTTTAACTGAATGTTTTAACTATTACGGAAAGTCCGTTTTTTGCTTTATTTTTTTTTTTTGAATAACAGACAGAACTTTAAAAAACATATTTCTTTAGTAATTTAACTGTATATTCCATTGACACAACTTTACCGATTAAACTTTTAAATAACTGTTGATTTTTTATGAAAAATTTCTTGTGAGTGTATGAATGTTTGATGTTTTGCATGGGATGTCACTTCTTTCAAAACGTGTTCTGATGATGGGGACCTAGAAAGTTCCCAAAATAGATCTATCAACACTTTCCTGAAAGCGACAAATAATAAATTTGAAAACAAAAAAAAAACTCTATAGATTATTTGTTAGGACAATAACCTAATAAAGAAATATAGAGTATTTTTAATAAAAATTATATCAAACTTGTATAAATTTTTTTATTTAAATATTTACTATTGAAACGCCAGCTATAGAAAACATTTCAATATTTTGAAAAAAAAAAATTTTTTTTTTAACAGACTTTATTTATTTTTAATTTAAAGTCATCTCAACTCATTTAAATAATATGTTTTTTGCTTTAATTTGCAATGCAAAAATTCAATGCATATGTGCTTTTTTTTTGGCTGATTATAGTAGATTCATTTGATACTTTCAACTAACTAAAATTTAGCTCAACTATAACTAAATATTTGTATATTCAAAAGATTTATTTTTGCTATTTTGATCTTACTATTATTTAGGAAAAAAAAATCTGCTAAATTTATTTTTAACCTCATTTTCAGTAGATTTAGCAAAGAATTTTACAAATTTTTTTCTATCATAATATAGTCCATAATATATGTAAACTTTTAGAAATCGGTTCACATTTTCAGAAGTTACAATCCTCAAGAGATTTTTTACACACGAGGTAGTCAACTTTGACAACATGTAAGTACATCCTGTACTAAAACAGGGTGACCCAATCACAATATTACAAAAAATTAACACCTCTTTTACAATTTTCAATTTGCTTGGTACTGATCGGACCAGTAGTGCAGAAGTTCTATTTTTATTACGACTTTTTTTTCAAATATCGCACTATGTGGCGTATGATTGATATTAATTTGTATTACAATAACCCTCATACGCCATGTGTTGTTAAATCTAATTTTGAGTTTTATATTTCTTATTATTAAACAGAAAATCAAAATTTTTCATATTCTGTATGTTCACGTCATGAACAAAAGGGGACATCAAGTACCAACACTGTTTCGTCATCTGTTCCCAAGTCAAAGTTAGCTGTCAATTATTACAACTAAGTTGCAGCTAACTTAACAGAAAATTTTCATATCCTCACTTTTCGTACAAGCATCAACAAAACAGCAAGTAAAAACTAAAAAGATGCACACAGCCCGCCGTGTACTTTATAAAACGTTCTTAAATCTAAAGTTTTAAAAATAAAGTGTTAAATACTTATTTTAAAATATTATGCTTAAAAACCCTTAACCTAAATCTTAAAACTAATCTAAATTAGTTATTAAATTATTAGTTAAAGTGAAAATTATAAATTCTAAAACTAAAAAATTGAAAGAATTAGTTACAAACTATTCGAGAGAATTAAACCCTAAATCTAAACTATTAAACCTAAATCTAAAATAAAAACTAAAATTTGAATTATATAAATAAAAACCCTTAAGTGTGAACTATAAAAACTTAACCCTAACCTTAAATTTATATAAATTATAACTTATATACTAAATCAAAGGTTAATAAACATAAAAACTTTTATAACGTTTTAAAAAGAAACCTCCATTTTTATTTATACATAAAAGAGATCCCTCCAAAATATTAAAGGCCGTTTACCCTCTCCCTCTAACCCCCAAATATACACTGTATGTATTTAATTATGAATTTTCTTATTTAAATAATATTGAAGCTCCAGTTATAGAAAGCATTTTAATATTTTGTAAGAGTTAGTCCTTCACATTTCTTTTAAACTTTGTCACATAAATTCGAAATCCGAGGTCAAGCAAATTACTAGACACTTTATTAATATTAAAAAACTATTTTTTTTAACGAACTGATGCATTATTTATTTAATATTATGTGATATTTATTTTCAATTTAAAATAATCTCAAATCATTTTGTTGCGATTGCCCGGATGGTTAGCGTTACTGTTTGGATTGGGGTTTTTCTGTTTTATATACATCCAGATTATTTTTATGTTTTTTTCAATTTTTAACGAGCTTTCAACCTCCGTATATTTACCAAAATAAAGCAAATCAAACATATTAGCTAGGTTGATACTAGTATTTCGATCTGGCTAAAGATCTTTTCAGAACCCGAAGTTTTAGAAAAGCAAGATCCTCTATAATATGCAGAACTTTAACAAAAAACCTATTAATCATCAATTTTGCTCCATTCTTGTCTTCTTATTAATCAAGCATGTGGTTAGTTCTTTTCCTAACAAGCATCATAACGTTACTAAACTTTGAAGAGCAAAAATGTTCTATTTATATAAAAAATTTTTAGTGTTTACTCTGGCTCAAGTAATATTTTTTACAGTTATAAAGGGTGTCCCAAGAAGAACGCAATTTTAAATCTGGCAACATTCGAAGTGTCATTGTTTGACATTTGAACAATTGTTATTGTTTGCTAGTAGAAGGTACGAGGTTAGTAAAAATGGAGGCGCTACACGAATGAACAACGCATTCTCATTGTAAAATTGTTTTACCAAAAAGTTTTGCGGCTACAGTTCGCAAAAATCATCTTCAGTGACGAGGCCCATTTTCATCTTGATGGCTTTGTCAATAGGCAGAATTGTCGCATTTGGGGTGAGGAAAATCCTCGAGTGATTCACGAGAAGCAAATGCATCCTCAACGTGTCACTGTGTGTTGTGTGGTTTTTGGGCTGGAGGAATCATTGGACCTTTTTTTTATGAAAATGAGGCAGGTCAAGCGCAAACAGTCAATGGTGTTCGGTATCGTGAAATGATAACCAGTTTTTTCTTGCCTAGAATTAAAGAAATGAATGTGGAGGGCATGTGGTTCCAACAAGATGGCGCCACATGTCATACAGCCAGAGAAACAATTCAATTGCTGCATCAGTCATTTCCCGGTCGTGTTATTTCGCGTTTTGGAGATCAGAATTGGTCGCCTAGATCGTGCGATTTAACACCATTAGATTTTTTTCTTTGGGGTTTTTTGAAGTCGATGGTTTACTCGAATAAGCCGACGACGACTCAAGCCTTAAAAGAGGAAATTGGACGCTGCATTAATGAAATACCGCAGCATTCATGCAAAACTGTCATTGAAAATTTCATTAAAAGATCGCGTGCATGCCAGCAAAGCCGCGGCGGCCATCTGCACGATATATTGTTCCATACATAACCTACATAACATACATAACCATAACGATATAATAAAGTTTCACGATTTTTTTTTAAATATCTGTGTTTTATTTAAAATTTAAAAATTGCGCTCTTCTTGGGACACCCTTTATTAGTTTTTTGTTTTTATATACATCGAGATTATTTTTATGTTATTTTCAATTTATAACGTGCTTTCAACATCCGTATATTTACAAAAATAAGGCAAATCAAACATATTAGCTACACTCAAAAAAATAAGTTAGTAGAAAAGTTAGTAAAAACGTCTTGTAAATCAGGTATACTATTTTTTAAGCAAAATTTTTTGCTAAAATCGTGTTTTCAGCTAAAATTTTGTTATACTTATTCAGCACTTAACTGTTTTATACTAATGCTTTACTAATATACTAATGTTTTACTAATCAATTTTGCTAAAAAAAAATTGTGCTGATAAGCACATTAATAGTGTGGAAGGCAACCAGTTTGAAAGATATACGCAGAATGAAGTAGATGTCGCGGCATGTCAAGATGTAGTAGAGAAGAGGAAAATGATACTAAAAAGTATTTTTTTTATTTTTATTTATTTAATAGATATAAAAATATATTTACAAGAAATTCATTAAATTTTACAATAAATAAAATTAATTATCTATAAGTGGCATAACTTATTAGTTGTTAGCCAGATTGGCAAAATAAAAGCTGTTATAAAATTCATGAAACATTTTTTTTTTTTTTTTTTTTTTTGTTTTTTAAAACATATGTACAAAGATTTGTGTATATACTACATGTATATTAAACTTTTTTAATTCGGGTTTAAAACAGGAACTATGCAAATTCATTTAATATTAATTTTCTGTATTTTAAACAATTTTCCAAATAATTTACAAGAGTATTATAGTGACAAGTTTGTCCATTGAGTATGTTTAGCACTTCGGTTAAATTCAGATTACTTTTATTGAAATATTGTAGTCTAAAACCTTTATAAATAGGGCAGATACCAATAAAATGAAGAGTGTTTACCGTTGCGTCTAAATTACAAAGTGTGCACAACCCGAATGATGAAGCTCTAAAAGGTCTAGCGTTTATATCTAGGAGGCCTCCTCTTGCTCTTATCAATAGACTTATAGCACGAGAAGGAAGATTCGAGGTTGTAATTTGTATAAAAGAATGGTTTAAATGAGGATATAGATCATGAAATTGAGAACTTCTTGCATCGGCTATTAGATTTTCTTTTTCATAAACTTTAACCAGGGACAAAATTGTTTTGTAGTATATGCAAAGTGGATCTGAACTATTTGTTGGCACAAAGTTTATTTTGTCACAAAGGTTATCCCAATCCTCAGCCCAAAAAGTATGTTTAGCAATTATTATTTCCGCAAGCTTGCGAGGCAATCTATTATTAGGCATGTTAAGGACCTTATTGATGTAATCAAAATGCAGTTTTAACGTATCAATATATAGCGAGTTTAAATCAGTTTCCAGAAGAAGCATGTAGTTAGTAGAGGTCTGCATATGTTTGGTTAAACGACACATCAATTCACATATCAGACTAGCCAATAGTGTGCTGTAAGTGATTTGAGAATCATACACAACTTATTGTGTGTGAGAAATACATATGTGTGAAAAGCGTTCAATTATTTATGTGAGTGTTGTGAGAAAAATATTTGATACAGCTATAAAGAAAAAATATGCTCATTTCTACAAGTAAATACTCTTGTACAGCGATGTACATATTGTGTTTTAGCAACACAATATGTGTTTTGTATTTTCGAAATTTTTTTTATTGTATTGAAAACAAAATATTAGTAAAATGATATTGCATTAAAAAGTGATACCAACTTTTTAGAAGCAAAAAGTTTTTGTTTAAAATATATGTTTTAACAAATGAAATTTTTATTATTTTTTTTTAAGTTTTTTGTTTTAATTAGGTCACACATTTGACAAAAATCACTGTATTTACTGAATTTAATCGTAAAAAAGTTAAACAATTTTACAACTGGCTACTTTTGTATACTTAATATAAAATAATAAAGAAATTTATCCGTTTCACAATACTGAATTTGAATTAAATTACGTTTTCGCGCCGTGCTCTCCAATTCAACAAACAGACTGATATATACCCTCATCATATAAGGTGAGGCAGTTTTTTTTTTTTTTAATTAAACATTTTTAAAGTCTAATATAAAAGGATACTAAAAATAATTTTTAATTAATTTTTATTATATTAAGCGATTTGATTTCAGAGCGATTTATTTAGCAAATTGAAATAATTACATGTACATTTTTCGCCTTCCATAGACCTCATTCCTAAGAGTCGACTTATTAACTTTGCATCTTTTATATAGTGGACAGTTAAAGATATGTATGTTTTTCTTAAAAAGTTATCAGTCCAGAGATCAGACGTTAGGCCAAATCCTATACTTTTAATTGGTGTTATTTCTGTTTTAATTTTTTCGAAGTAACTTTGTACACTTTGCTTATATTCCGTGAAATAGTTGTTGGATGTGGAAAAAGGATCTTTAAATCAACATTAGGTCCATATTGCGCTCCTACTTAAATAAGATGTTGTCCGACTTTTTCGAACCCGGAATATTCTACAATTTTAAAGGGTCTACAATTTTCAATACTCCATTCCGTTAAAGTTTGTATAGTTTTCTTCTTAGTTGAAGCGTCTACTTCTATTTTTGAAATTTCCTTATCGGTATTGAATTCAATATAACATTTGTGCCGTACTAAATTTGAAGTTGCAGAGCTGGTGAATTTATAAATATTCTTACAAATCCGACATGCAACCACATTTGGTATTTCTTCGCCGAATGCATTATCTATTTTACCAAATACATTCCAAACCTTGCTTCTGCCTCTTTTGTTGTTGATTTTAAATTCATTACTTTTAATTTTTGATTTGATTGTTGGGTTTGACAAAAAGCTACTTGCATCGGCACTTGCTACCTCTGCTACAGAATCGTCCGCTGACATCTATTTATATATATAAAGTGTTTTTGTAATAAAGAAGGCAAATTAACACAAAAACACTCACTTATGGATAATTAAATAAGTAAAGACAGAATAAAAACTAAGGTACACTCAAAATAGTTTGTAGTTTAAATAAATTAAATTATTTAAAACGCGATCTTTAACTTTTTATTTATCTCAAAGAACTTATTTTTAAACGTTAATAGATTCACTTAGTTTCGAATCGTGCTTTAATCATTTTTTTTTTTTTAGAAAAATCTGTTTTAAGCAAAACGTTTTAAATAAATATATAAACTGTAATCGAAAATTCATATTACTATGTAATTTTAATTTAATCATTTAAAAATAAATTACGAATTACAAAAGTACAGTCAGTTACTATAATAATATTTGAGTGTATTTTCTTTTTTTTGCCTTGAGCACATGCGTGTGCGAAATTCCGATTTTAACAAAACAAGAAAGACAATAAACACACGAATGCTTAGTGTGATTTTTAACTTTACTCTGGTTTTTTTATTGTAAGATGTATGAATTTGAGTTTGTCAAAGAATGAAGCATAATTGGGTCACACACACAATGAGTGTTAGTGTATGTGGCTAACTTTTACATGAACGGTGTTGTGTTGATCTCTCATTTAAAATGATTGAGTGTGTATGACTAGCTCTCATTTTTTACACATTTGATATGCATTTCAAAAACACACACAACAATCATTTGGCTACCAAATATATTTGAGCAGACCTCTAGTAGTTAGGAGTGTTGCTAGGCAAAGATAACATCTTTTTAATAAAAAATCTTAGTAATTTTTCAACTACCTCATATTTTTTGTAACCCCATATTTGGGCTCCGTAAAACATTATTGAGCGGGAAGCAGCAGTGAAGATTTTCAGTTTATTTTATTATATATTTTAGGATGGTTTATATATTTAAACCAAGTAGAAGAAATCGCCATTTTTGATGTTGTTAGCTTGTTTTCCAGATGTTTGTTAAAAGACACATTATAACACAAATCAATACCAAGATATTTGTATGAGTTTACAATTTCAATTTCATCTTCTCCATAAATCCATTTAAATTTTTAGATATTCTTGTTCCGCTAGTAGATTTAGTAAGGTTGACTTTTAAATGCCACAAGTTACTGTACGCAAGAAGAGAATCTATCATGGTTTGGAGACCACTAGGCGAGTCGGACAGCAAGACAATGTCGTCAGCATAGAGAAGAATTTTGACTGTGATATTATCTACAGTTACTCCACCAGGCAAAATATCGGCTAAGTCGTTAAGGTATAAGGCAAATAAAACTGGGCTTAATATGCATCCTTGTTTGACACCAAGATTTACATTGAATGAGGTGGAGTATGAATTTCCGTAAAATAAAAATAAATAAACTAAAAAGTACAACTCTAATAAGACATATAAAAAAAATCAACCATGGAAGTTTTTGTATCTCTTTTTCATACATAAAACAAAATTGAGGATTAAAACAACTTAAATTTTGCGTTGTCACCGGCTTGTGAAAATAATTGTCTATTAATTAAATAAAAGACAAAATAAAATATTTATTTATTTAAACTTATATATTATATATAACTTATAGATTAATAATAGTGTGGTCAAATTGCAAACAAACATATACAGAAATGTAGACAAAGTAAAGGTAGATTTTTATGGTTCCTTTTTCTTATTGCAAAAAAGGGTTGTTTTTTTCGTTTGGTTTGTTTTTGTTTATTTTTTCGTTTCGTTTCTATAATTATCTTCGGCAGAAGCGTCCTTTAAACGATAGCATCATTTAGACAACCATTGATGTAAGTAATTGAAAGAAAATTTTTGTTATGTTATATATATTTATTTCTATATATTTTCAGATATTAATTTATTCATGTCGTCAATGTGGGAAAATGAAAATTTTTATATTTCGTAATTATTGTAAGATATTTTTAAAAGAATCACAAAAATATGTTTTATGATTTTCAGCAAATAAATTAACTAAATTACAATTTTTCTACAAATTTTTTGCGTTTTTTTCAGTCTACTAAAATTCAGCAAAAAATTTATTAATTTTTACCAACGCTTTTTTATTTCTAATATACTAAGTGTTAGCAAAACTTTGCTGAATCTACAAATTTTGTTGCTAAAAATCAGCTCGCTGATTTTCAGCAAAAGCTTTTGCTGACATTAGCAACTTTTTTGCTGACTCAGCAAAATTTTTTGCTGACTTTATAAACTTTTTTTTGAGTGTAGGTTGATACCAGTATTTCGATCTGGCTAAAGATCTTATCAGAACCCGAAGTTTAGAAAAGCAAGAGCCTTCATAATAGGCAGAACTTTAACAAAAAACCCTATTAATCATCAATTTTGCTCCATTCTTGTTTTCTTAGTAATCAAGCACGTGGTTAGGGTCTTTTCTTAACAAGCATCATGACGTTACTAAACTTTGAAGAGCAAAAATGTTCTATTTATATAAAAAAATTTTATTGTTTACACTGGCTCAAGTAATATTTTTTACAGTTATATTAATTTTTTGGTTTATATACATCGAGATTATTTTATGTTAATTAATATGTTTTTATTTTGAATTTCAATGCAAAATTCAATACATATGTGCTTTTTTTTGGTTGATTTTAGCAGATTTATTTACTACTTTCAATTAACTAAAATTAAGCTCAACTATAACTATATATTTGTAGATTCAACAGATTTATTTTTAATAATTTGATCTTAATTAAAGTGTTCTTTTTAAACCTTTAAGTTATCTTCGTATGAAATAAATTTTTTGATATCAATTTAATTTTGTTTCTATTTTTTTTTAGCTTTTCACATATTTTATTAGATTTTGCTATTAAATCTGCAATTATTTTCCTCACCTTTTCAACTGATGCTCAAACTTACTACACATTCTTATTTTAGAAGATTTTTCTCTCATAGCAAATATATTTCGTGTACCTTAAGGCCAAAGAAATAAATGAACATTAGAGTTTGGCTTATGTTGTCAATTGTTGCTGTCATGGTTTCCCTCAATGCAGTCTATTTGCTCCAAAGCTCTGAGGTCAAATACATTAATGTCTTTGCCGGCAAAATACGAGGAATAATATTTTATTTTCAACATGAAAAATATATGGTTAAGGAGAAGAAATTGTAAGAAAACCGAACATGTTAACATTTGACAGTTGCTAAATTATAGACATTTACAACAATATTATATGTAATAAAAAAAAATGTATTTTTCTTATATATTTTCGTATCACAAAAAAAGTAGAGTGGGTGGCCATATAAAATTTCTTACAAGAACAAAGTTCAAAAAGCCCTCAAGTAATATTTTAATGGTTATTTTATGGTTGCTAACGTAATATATATTTTTTTAAATATAAGACCAAGGGGGGTATTAAATTAGTATATTACTTATAATAAAATGTATTTAAAATATTAATTAGAATATAAGTTGATGACGTATTTTATTTCAACAGAATGGTGCTATGAATTTATTTAAGTTATTAGGGTGATAAGCTAGATGCCAACTTTTTAATATTTTTTTTTAATTTTAATGTCTTCAATATTTATACAATTTTATATTTAAATTTTTTCGAAAACCTTTATTTAACATCTATTGCTTCATGCCTTTTACTTTGTCAAGAGTAGTTCCTCTATTACTATTTTGCAACGAATAAAAACGGAAACCCAAAAAAAAAAAAAAAATATCCAACAAGTTGCTTAAAGTCAAATACTTAATCGTGGTGACAACCAAGCACAAATTACAACAAGAAAATAAAATGTTCAACAAATGCACTTTGGTAAAAAAAAACCACAAACGTACCTTGGGAAGAGTAGAGAAGAATTATTGCCGAGAATTATGTTAAGCATTATTGTCCATACAATCAGAGAAAAAATTTTCATCATATTGATGATATTATTTCATAAATAGTTTGTCCTCAATTATTCATCATATTTATGAAGTTTCATAAATACGACGAAAAGTTCATACAAATTTATGACATATGTTTTATAGACCTGCATTATTCATTAAAAAGTTTTATAAAGTTCGTGGAAAAAACTGTTGGCTTCGTATTTCAAATTTTAAAAATATCATTTGTAATTAAAGGCTGATACATAATTGGCATAAGTAACTTAAGTCAGGTGTTGGTATGAAATTAAAATTTGGAAATAAAATTATTTAAACTAAAAAAAAAAAAAATAACTTTCATTTCATACAACATCTGACTTAAGTCACTTATGACAATTATGTTTCACCCTAAAGAATTTTAAAAACTGAAATTATTTGAATTTTTTTTTTTTTTTTACGAGAAGCAAACACTCAGGAAATTCTTCCTATTAATAAATGTGGTTGCTTTCTTTGAAAAGGGGATTAGTGGAGAGCTGAAATGTGGTGAAAGGGCTTCAAACATGGCAACACTGTAAATTGTGCGAGATGATAAGTCTTAGAATAGGGTTGTTGCTCGCCACCTGATGTAGAGTTGGCGAATTTATCGAAGCTTTTTGTTTCAATAGCCCTGATTCATTATTTCACTTCGGTGGGGTTAAGTGATATGGGAACACCGAAGGTGGGAGCTGCAATACATATAGAGGGATAGAAAACTCATACATATTATTTTTCTAAATTATGTTGCCGTCACCGGGAATCGAACCAGGGACCATCTGTGTAACAGTCAACGCGCTAACCATTACACCACAACGCCCATAAATTTTAAATTTTGAAACATTAGTTAAATATTATGTGATGCGTTCTTAAAGTTTAAATACAATTTTTTGAATATAATAGGAAACGTTAATGGAAATTTTCGTATAATTATATGAAACATTTATAAAAAAGGTATAAAATTTCATAAAAATGTATGATACTACTTCATCTTATTTATGAAATATTTAATGGTATTTCAGAAAAAGTTATGAAACCTTTTTCCATCATATTTCTGAAATATTTCATAAATATAAAGATAATTATTATCAATTTGTTCTTTTATAAAATAGATTCATCATATTCATGAAGTGTTACGTTGGACTAAAATCAATGAAGTTTTTTCCTCATATTACAAAGATTCTCATAAATATGATGAAGCTTTTCCTGAGTTTATGAATTCATCCAAGCATTTTATTAATGTATGCTGCGATAAAGCTTAACTCCTTAAAGAGGCGTCATAGATACGTAACGCAGAAACGGTAATGACATATTTAATTGCCACAAGAAAATAATCTATAGCAAAAAAAATTACCAAAATTTTGTATATGGATTTTGGAATATTCCACATAGTGTTTCTTTGTATTTCTCAAAAACTAGAAGTAGGGACACATTAGCAAACATTCCCTTTTAAAAAACCCATTTAAATTAAAAGAACAACGTTTTTCGACTTTAAAGCTTTTGAAAAAGGCAATTGTTTATGAAAAACAAATTAATATAAAAAAAATAAAGAAAAATAAAAATATATGAATTTTTCATGGATGGTAACCGGTTCGATGCGGGTTATCGGTTAGGGTAAGAATATTTTATTTATTTCGGTAAGGTTATTTTAGGTGTTACGATATTTCAGTTATTTCGCTAACGGTTTTTTAGAGTGCACGAATTCAATTACTGGCTTCTTTATGATCAAACTTTGGGAAAACATATCTATTTACAGCGATTATATTTTCTGTTCTTTTTAGATTATTTCGGTAACTATATTTTAAGGATAACGCTATTTCAATTACTTCGATAGCGATATTTTTGCAATAACGGTATCTTAGTTATTTCGGTAAAGATATCTTAAGGATGATGGTATATTAGTTATATCGGTAAACGGTATTTTACGGATAGAGGTATTACAAATTATTTAAGTAATAGTGTTTTAGGGATAACAATAGTCAGTTAAAGGGGGGTTGGAATCGATAACGGTATTTATTGCTTGCCATACCTGGAATTTATTGCTTGCCATACCTGGAATTTTGAGGTATTGCTTGCCATACCTCAAAATTTTAGTGTTTATAAATCAAAATTTTTCAAAATTAAAAAAGTTTTTATAAAAAAAGTTCTCAGAGCCAAGAGTATTTTTATCTAGCAAAATGTCCTTAAGGAATCGTATGAATTTGCTAATAAAAAAGTCCTCCGAAAAAACGCTTAGAGTCTGAGGTAAAAGTGCGCAGAATCTCAAGACTTTTTCTATAAAAGAGCTCTCAGAATCTGAGTGTTTTATCAAGAATTTTAGAAAGGATCTCATTTTTGTAGAAAAAGTTACCACGCTGTGATAATTTCTGCATGGTATTATTGATTTTTGCATTAGATCCATATAATGTCACTGGAAATCGTCATTTAAACTTTTCATTACAGTAATGCAGTTTTTCATAAAATTTCATTTTATTTATTAAAAGCATCATACTACCAATGAAAGAGTTTAATTAAAAATAGTTTCAATAAAAACTATGAGCATTTTCATAAATTTAAGAAATTTTTCATTCACCTTGTGAGGAAAACTTCATCAGTTTAATAAAAAAAAAAATTTCACAAAAACTCGTCCAAGAATTTCTCGGCGGATTTTCTACAGAAAAAAGGTTCTCTGAATCTGAAGATTTTCTGTGGATAAAAGTCGTTTAAATCTGATTCTTTAATTAAGAAAAAGTCCTTAGAAACCAAAGGATTTTCTATAGGTAAAATGTCTTCAGATTCGAGTGTTTTCTGTTGAAAAGGTCCTCAGAATCCGAGAGTTTTTAAAAGGAAAGCTCTACGGAAACCAGTGGTTTTCTATAGAAAACACTCATATTCTAAACATTTTCTATTGAAAATATCTTTAGAATCTGAAGACTTTTTCCCATAAATAATTGTGCTTTTCTAAAGAAAAATATCATCAACATATATGGTACTTTCTATGAGGAAAAAGTCACCACCCAACACCCGATTCAGAAGGATTTTTTTATACATATAAAAAAGTTTGCAAAGCCTAAGTTTTTTTTT